>RQOL01000087.1:0-23281 GCA_013076295.1 Sanderia malayensis | reverse complement strand
GTATTTTATTTAGTTGCATCTGTAATAACGTAGATTCATGTGCAATTAGTGTGCAATAGTATTAATATTACTGAAAGCACGCAAATGCCTGTCTTTCTTACTTAGTTTCAGCTGTAATAACGTTGATTCATGTCCAATTAGTGTGCAGTAATGTCAACATCACTGCAAACAACAAATGCATGCGTAATTTAGTTAGTTTCAGCTGCAACAACGTGGATTCATCTGCAATTAGTGAGCAAATGTGAATATCACTGAAAACAGTATATCCAGATGTATTTTACTTAGTTCCAACTGTAATAACGTGATTCACGTGGAACTAGTTTTTCAGTAATGTTAATATTGCAAGTAAGCAAGTGCATGTGTATTTTTTAATTTCAGCTGTAATAACGTGGACTCATCTACAATTATTTGTGCAGTAATGTTAATGTCACTGCAAAAAAACAATGCATGTGTAATTCAGTTAGTTTCAGCTGTAACAACGTGGACATGTGCAATTATTGTGAAGTAATGTTAATATCACTGCAAAAAAGCAAATGCATGTGTATTTATTTAGTTTCAGCTGTAATAACGTGGATTCATGTGCAACTAGTGTGCAGTAATGTTAATCACTGGAAACAAGTATATGTGCAGATGTATTTTACTTAGTTCCAACTGTAATAACGTAGATTCATGTGGAACTAGTTTTTCAGTAATGTTAATATTACTGCAAGTAAGCAAGTCCAGGTGTATTTTATTTAGTTGCATCTGTAATAACGTGGATTCATGTGCAATTAGTGTGCAATAGTATTAATATCACTGAAAACACGCAAATGCCTGTCTTTCTTACTTAGTTTAAGGTGTAATAACGTGGATTCATGTGTAATTAGTGTGCAGTAATGTTAACATCACTGCAAACAAACAAATGCATGCGTAACTTAGTTAGTTTCAGCTGTAACAACGTGGATTCACGTGCAATTATGCAGGAGTAATGTTAATATCTCTAAAAAGAGGCAAATGCATGTGTATTTTACTTAGTTTCAATTGTAATAGCGTTCATTCATGTCCAATTAGTGTTGTGTAATGTTAATATCACTGAAAACAAGCAAATGCATGTGTATTTTACCTCGTTTCAGCTGTAACAACGTGGTTTCATGCGCAATTAGTGTTTAGCATTGTTAATATTAAATTAAAAAAATCAAATGCATGTATATTTTAGTTAGTTTCAGCTGTAACAACATGGATTCATGTACAATAAGTGTGCAGTAATGTCAATGTCACTGAAAACAAACAAATGCATGTGTAATTTACTTAGTTTCAGCTGTAATAACGTGGATTGATGTGCAATTAGTGTGCAGTAATGTAAAGATTACTGAAACAAGTAAATGCATATGTATTTTAGTTAGTTTCAGCTGTAACAACGTTGATTCATGTGCAATTTTTGTGCATTAATGTTAATATCACTGCAAAAAGAGCAACAGCATGTGTTTTTTATTTAGTTTCAGCTGTAACAACGTGGATTCACGTGCAATTATGCAGGAGTAATGTTATTATCTCTAAAAAGAGGCAAATGCATGTGTATTTTACTTAGTTTCAGTTGTAATAGCGTTCATTCATGTCCAATTAGTGTTGTGTAATGTAATATCACTGAAAACAAGCAAATGCATGTGTATTTTACCTCGTTTCAGCTGTAACAACGTGGTTTCATGCGCAATTAGTGTTTAGCATTGTTAATATTAATTAAAAAAATCAAATGCATGTATATTTTAGTTAGTTTCAGCTGTAACAACATGGATTCATGTACAATAAGTGTGCAGTAATGTCAATGTCACTGAAAACAAAACAAATGCATGTGTAATTACTTAGTTTCAGCTGTAATAACGTGATTTGATGTGCAATTAGTGTGCAGTAATGTTAAGATTACTGAAAACAAGTAAATGCATATGTATTTTAGTTAGTTTCAGCTGTAACAACGTTGATTCATGTGCAATTTTTGTGCATTAATGTTAATATCACTGCAAAAGAGCAACAGCATGTGTTTTTTATTTAGTTTCAGCTGTAATAACGTGGATTCATGTGCCATTAGTGTCAGTAATGTTAATATCACTAAAAACAAGCACATGCATGTGTATTTTATTTAGTTGCATCTGTAATACCGTGGATTCATGTGCACTTAGTTTGCGGTAGTGTGAATATCACTGAAAACACCCAAGTGCATGTCTTTCTTCCTTAGTGGGAGCTGTAATAACGTGGATCATGTGCAATTAGTGTGCAGTAATATTATCATCACTGAAAACAAGCAAATGCATGTGTATTTTACTTAGTTCCAACTGTATTAACGTAGATTCATGTGCAAATAGTGTGCAGTAATGTTAAAATCACTGAAAAGAAGCAAATGCATGTGTGCTTTACTTAGTTTTCAGCTGTAAACAACGTGGATTCATGTGCAATTAGGGTTTAACATTGTTAATATTAATTAAAACAAGCACATGCATGTGTATTTTATTTAGTTTCAGCTTTAATAACGTGGATTCATGTGCAATTAGTGTGCAGTTGTGTTAATATCACTGACAACACGCAAATGCCTGTTTTTCATACTTAGTTAAGCTGTAATAACGTGGATTCATGTGCAATTAGTGTGTAGTAATGTTAATATCACTGCAAACAAACAAACGCATGCGTAATTTAGTTAGTTTCAGCTGTGACAACATGGATTCATGTACAATAAGTGTGCAGTAATGTCAATGTCACCGAAAACAAACAAATGCATGTGTAATTTACTTAGTTTCAGCTGTAATAACGTGGATTGATGTGCAATTAGTGTGCAGTTGTGTTAATATCACTGAAAACAAGCAAATGCATGTGTATTTGACTTAGCTTCAGCTGTAATACCGTGGAATCATGTGCAATTAGTGTGCAGTAATATTATTATCACTGAAAACAAAATGCATGTGTGCTTTACTTAGTTTCAGCTGTAACAACGTGGATTCATGTGCAATTAGGGTTTAACATTGTTAATATTAATTAAAACAAGCACATGCATGTATATTTTAGTTAGTTTCAGCTGTAACAACATGGATTCATGTACAATAAGTGTGCAGTAATGTCTATGTCGCTGAAACAAACAAATGCATGTGTAATTTACTTAGTTTCAGCTGTAATAACGTGGATTGATGTGCAATTAGTGTGCAGTTGTGTTAGTATCACTGAAAACAAGCAAATGCATGTGTGCTTTACTTAGTTTCAGCTGTAACAACGTGGATTCATGTGCAATTAGGGTTTAGCATTGTTAATATTAATTAAAACAAGCACATGCATGCGTATTTTATTTAGTTTCAGCTGTAATAACGTGGATTCATGTGCAATTAGTGTGCAGTTGTGTTAATATCACTGAAAACACGCAAATGGCTGTCTTTCATACTTAGTTTAAGCTGTAATAACGTAGATTCATGTGCAAATAGTCTCCAGTAATGTTAAAATCACTGAAAAGAAGCAAATGCATGTGTGCTTTACTTAGTTTCAGCTGTAACAACGTGGATTCATGTGCAATTAGGGTTTAGCATTGTTAATATTAGTTAAAACAAGCACATGCATGCGTATTTTATTTAGTTTTCAGCTGTAATAACGTGGATTCATGTGCAATTAGTGTGCAGTTGTGTTAATATCACTGAAAACACGCAAAATGGCTGTGTTTTCATACTTAGTTTAAGCTGTAATAACGTGGATTCATGTGCAATTAGTGTGTAATAATGTTAATATCACTGCAAACAAACAAATCCATGTGTATTTTCATTAGTTTCATCTGTAACAACATGGATTCATGTACAATAAGTGTCCATAATGTTAATGTCACTGAAAACAAACAAATGCATGTGTATTTTACTTAGTTTCAGCTGTAATAACGTGGATTGATGTGCAATTATTGTTCAGCAGTGTTACGATTACTGAAAACAAGTAAATGCATATGTATTTTACCTAGTTCCAACTGTAAAAACGTAGCTTTATGTGCAATTAGTGTGCAGTAATGTTAAAATCACTGAAAACAAGCAAATCTATGTGTATTTTACTTAGTTCTGAGCTGTAACAACGTGGACTCATGCGCAATTAGTGTGTAGTAATGTTAATATCACTGCAAACAAACAAATCCATGTGTATTTTAATTAGTTTCAGCTGTAACAACATGGATTCATGTACAATAAGTGTGCAGTAATGTTAATGTCACTGAAAACAAACAAATCCATGTGTATTTTACTTAGTTTGAGCTGTAACAACGTGGACTCATGTGCAATTAGTGTGCAGTAGTGTTAATATCACTGAAAACACGCAAATGCATATGTAGTTTACTTAGTTTCAGCTGTAATAGCGTGGATTCATGTGCAATTAGTGTGCAGTAATGTTAACATAACTGCAAACAAACAAATGCATGCGTAATTTAGTTAGTTTCAGCTGTAACAACGTGGATTCACGTGCATTTAGGGTGGAGTAATGCTAATATCACTAAAAAGAGGCAAATTCATGTGTATTTTACTTAGTTTCGGCTGTAATAGCGTTCATTCATGTCCAATTAGTGTTGTGTAATGTTTATATCACTGAAAACAAGCAAATGCATGTGTATTTTACTTCGTTTCAGATGTATCAACGTGGATTCATGCGCAATTAGTGTTTAGCATTGTTAATATTAATTAAAAAAATCAAATGCATGTATATTTTAGTTAGTTTCAGCTGTAACAACATGGATTCATGTACAATAAGTGTGCAGTAATGTCAATGTCACTGAAAACAAACAAATGCATGTGTAATTTACTTAGTTTCAGCTGTAATAACGTGGATTGATGTGCAATTAGTGTGCAGTAATGTTAAGATTACTGAAAACAAGTAAATGCATATGTATTTTAGTTAGTTTCAGCTGTAACAACGTTGATTCATGTGCAATTTGTGTGCATTAATGTTAATATCACTGCAAAAGAGCAACAGCATGTGTTTTTTATTTAGTTTCAGCTGTAATAACGTGGATTCATGTGCCATTAGTGTGCAGTAATGTTAATATCACTGCAAACAAACAAATCCATGTGTATTTTCATTAGTTTCATCTGTAACAACATGGATTCATGTACAATAAGTGTCCAGTAATGTTAATGTCACTGAAAACAAACAAATGCATGTGTATTTTACTTAGTTTCAGCTGTAATAACGTGGATTGATGTGCAATTATTGTTCAGCAGTGTTACGATTACTGAAAACAAGTAAATGCATATGTATTTTACCTAGTTCCAACTGTAAAAACGTAGCTTTATGTGCAATTAGTGTGCAGTAATGTTAAAATCACTGAAAACAAGCAAATCTATGTGTATTTTACTTAGTTTTGAGCTGTAACAACGTGGACTCATGCGCAATTAGTGTGTAGTAATGTTAATATCACTGCAAACAAACAAATCCATGTGTATTTTAATTAGTTTCAGCTGTAACAACATGGATTCATGTACAATAAGTGTGCAGTAATGTTAATGTCACTGAAAACAAACAAATCCATGTGTATTTTACTTAGTTTGAGCTGTAACAACGTGGACTCATGTGCAATTAGTGTGCAGTAGTGTTAATATCACTGAAAACACGCAAATGCATATGTAGTTTACTTAGTTTCAGCTGTAATAGCGTGGATTCATGTGCAATTAGTGTGCAGTAATGTTAACATAACTGCAAACAAACAAATGCATGCGTAATTTAGTTAGTTTCAGCTGTAACAACGTGGATTCACGTGCATTTAGGGTGGAGTAATGCTAATATCACTAAAAAGAGGCAAATTCATGTGTATTTTACTTAGTTTCGGCTGTAATAGCGTTCATTCATGTCCAATTAGTGTTGTGTAATGTTTATATCACTGAAAACAAGCAAATGCATGTGTATTTTACTTCGTTTCAGATGTATCAACGTGGATTCATGCGCAATTAGTGTTTAGCATTGTTAATATTAATTAAAAAAATCAAATGCATGTATATTTTAGTTAGTTTCAGCTGTAACAACATGGATTCATGTACAATAAGTGTGCAGTAATGTCAATGTCACTGAAAACAAACAAATGCATGTGTAATTTACTTAGTTTCAGCTGTAATAACGTGGATTGATGTGCAATTAGTGTGCAGTAATGTTAAGATTACTGAAAACAAGTAAATGCATATGTATTTTAGTTAGTTTCAGCTGTAACAACGTTGATTCATGTGCAATTTGTGTGCATTAATGTTAATATCACTGCAAAAGAGCAACAGCATGTGTTTTTTATTTAGTTTCAGCTGTAATAACGTGGATTCATGTGCCATTAGTGTGCAGTAATGTTAATATCACTAAAAACAAGCACATGCATGTGTATTTTATTTAGTTCCAACTGTATTAACGTAGATTCATGTGCAAATAGTGTGCAGTAATGTTAAAATCACTGAAAAGAAGCAAATGCATGTGTGCTTTACTTAGTTTCAGCTGTAACAACGTGGATTCATGTGCAATTAGGGTTTAACATTGTTAATATTAATTAAAACAAGCACATGCATGTGTATTTTATTTAGTTTCAGCTTTAATAACGTGGATTCATGTGCAATTAGTGTGCAGTTGTGTTAATATCACTGAAAACACGCAAATGCCTGTTTTTCATACTTAGTTTAAGCTGTAATAACGTGGATTCATGTGCAATTAGTGTGTAGTAATTTTAATATCACTGCAAACAAACAAATGCATGCGTAATTTAGTTAGTTTCAGCTGTGACAACGTGGATTCACGTGCATTTAGGGTGGGTAATGCTAATATCACTAAAAAGAGGCAAATGCATGTTTATTTTACTTAGTTTCAGCTGTAATAGCGTTCATTCATGTCCAATTTGTGTTGTGTAATGTTAATATCACTGAAAACAAGCAAATGCATGTGTATTTTATTTAGTTTCAGCTGTAATAACGTGGATTCATGTGCAACTAGTGTGCAGTAATGTTAATATCACTGGAAACAAGTATATGCAGATGTATTTTACTTAGTTCCAACTGTAATAACGTAGATTCATGTGGAACTAGTTTTTCAGTAATGTTAATTTTACTGCAAGTAAGCAAGTGCAGGTGTATTTTATTCAGTTGCATCTGTAATAACGTGGATTCATGTGCAATTAGTGTGCAATAGTATTAATATCATTGAAAACACGCAAATGCCTGTCTTTCTTACTTAGTTTAAGGTGTAATAACGTGGATTCATGTGTAATTAGTGTGCAGTACTGTTAACATCACTGCAAACAAACAAATGCATGCGTAATTTAGTTAGTTTCAGCTGTAACAACGTGGATTCACATGCAATTATGCAGGAGTAATGTTAATATCTCTAAAAAGAGGCAAATGCATGTGTATTTTACTTAGTTTCAATTGTAATAGCGTTCATTCATGTCCAATTAGTGTTGTGTAATGTTAATATCACCGAAAACAAGCAAATGCATGTGTATTTTACCTCGTTTCAGCTGTAACAACGTGGTTTCATGCGCAATTAGTGTTTAGCATTGTTAATATTAATTAAAAAAATCTAATGCATGTATATTTTAGTTAGTTTCAGCTGTAACAACATGGATTCATGTACAATAAGTGTGCAGTAATGTCAATGTCACTGAAAACAAACAAATGCATGTGTAATTTACTTAGTTTCAGCTGTAATAACGTGGATTGATGTGCAATTAGTGTGCAGTAATGTTAAGATTACTGAAAACAAGTAAATGCATATGTATTTTAGTTAGTTTCAGCTGTAACAACGTTGATTCATGTGCAATTTTTGTGCATTAATGTTAATATCACTGCAAAAGAGCAACAGCATGTGTTTTTTATTTAGTTTCAGCTGTAACAACGTGGATTCACGTGCAATTATGCAGGAGTAATGTTATTATCTCTAAAAAGAGGCAAATGCATGTGTATTTTACTTAGTTTCAGTTGTAATAGCGTTCATTCATGTCCAATTAGTGTTGTGTAATGTTAATATCACTGAAAACAAGCAAATGCATGTGTATTTTACCTCGTTTCAGCTGTAACAACGTGGTTTCATGCGCAATTAGTGTTTAGCATTGTTAATATTAATTAAAAAAATCAAATGCATGTATATTTTAGTTAGTTTCAGCTGTAACAACATGGATTCATGTACAATAAGTGTGCAGTAATGTCAATGTCACTGAAAACAAACAAATGCATGTGTAATTTACTTAGTTTCAGCTGTAATAACGTGGATTGATGTGCAATTAGTGTGCAGTAATGTTAAGATTACTGAAAACAAGTAAATGCATATGTATTTTAGTTAGTTTCAGCTGTAACAACGTTGATTCATGTGCAATTTTTGTGCATTAATGTTAATATCACTGCAAAAGAGCAACAGCATGTGTTTTTTATTTAGTTTCAGCTGTAATAACGTGGATTCATGTGCCATTAGTGTGCAGTAATGTTAATATCACTAAAAACAAGCACATGCATGTGTATTTTATTTAGTTGCATCTGTAATACCGTGGATTCATGTGCACTTAGTTTGCGGTAGTGTGAATATCACTGAAAACACCCAAGTGCATGTCTTTCTTCCTTAGTGGGAGCTGTAATAACGTGGAATCATGTGCAATTAGTGTGCAGTAATATTATCATCACTGAAAACAAGCAAATGCATGTGTATTTTACTTAGTTCCAACTGTATTAACGTAGATTCATGTGCAAATAGTGTGCAGTAATGTTAAAATCACTGAAAAGAAGCAAATGCATGTGTGCTTTACTTAGTTTCAGCTGTAACAACGTGGATTCATGTGCAATTAGGGTTTAACATTGTTAATATTAATTAAAACAAGCACATGCATGTGTATTTTATTTAGTTTCAGCTTTAATAACGTGGATTCATGTGCAATTAGTGTGCAGTTGTGTTAATATCACTGAAAACACGCAAATGGCTGTCTTTCATACTTAGTTTAAGCTGTAATAACGTAGATTCATGTGCAAATAGTCTCCAGTAATGTTAAAATCACTGAAAACAAACAAATGCATGTGTATTTTACTTAGTTTCAGCTGTAATAACGTGGATTGATGTGCAATTATTGTTCAGCAGTGTTACGATTACTGAAAACAAGTAAATGCATATGTATTTTACCTAGTTCCAACTGTAAAAACGTAGCTTTATGTGCAATTAGTGTGCAGTAATGTTAAAATCACTGAGAACAAGCAAATCTATGTGTATTTTACTTAGTTTTGAGCTGTAACAACGTGGACTCATGCGCAATTAGTGTGTAGTAATGTTAATATCACTGCAAACAAACAAATCCATGTGTATTTTAATTAGTTTCAGCTGTAACAACATGGATTCATGTACAATAAGTGTGCAGTAATGTTAATGTCACTGAAAACAAACAAATCCATGTGTATTTTACTTAGTTTGAGCTGTAACAACGTGGACTCATGTGCAATTAGTGTGCAGTAGTGTTAATATTACTGAAAACACGCAAATGCATGTGTAGTTTACTTAGTTTCAGCTGTAATAGCGTGGATTCATGTGCAATTAGTGTGCAGTAATGTTAACATAACTGCAAACAAACAAATGCATGCGTAATTTAGTTAGTTTCAGCTGTAACAACGTGGATTCACGTGCATTTAGGGTGCAGTAATGCTAATATCACTAAAAAGAGGCAAATTCATGTGTATTTTACTTAGTTTCAGCTGTAACAACATGGATTCATGTACAATAAGTGTGCAGTAATGTCAATGTCACTGAAAACAAGTAAATGCATATGTATTTTAGTTAGTTTCAGCTGTAACAACGTTGATTCATGTGCAATTTGTGTGCATTAATGTTAATATCACTGCAAAAGAGCAACAGCATGTGTTTTTTATTTAGTTTCAGCTGTAATAACGTGGATTCATGTGCCATTAGTGTGCAGTAATGTTAATATCACTAAAAACAAGCACATGCATGTGTATTTTATTTAGTTGCATCTGTAATACCGTGGATTCATGTGCACTTAGTTTGCGGTAGTGTGAATATCACTGAAAACACCCAAGTGCATGTCTTTCTTCCTTAGTGGGAGCTGTAATAACGTGGAATCATGTGCAATTAGTGTGCAGTAATATTATCATCACTGAAAACAAGCAAATGCATGTGTATTTTACTTAGTTCCAACTGTATTAACGTAGATTCATGTGCAAATAGTGTGCAGTAATGTTAAAATCACTGAAAAGAAGCAAATGCATGTGTGCTTTACTTAGTTTCAGCTGTAACAACGTGGATTCATGTGCAATTAGGGTTTAACATTGTTAATATTAATTAAAACAAGCACATGCATGTGTATTTTATTTAGTTTCAGCTTTAATACCGTGGATTCATGTGCAATTAGTGTGCAGTTGTGTTAATATCACTGAAAACACGCAAATGCCTGTTTTTCATACTTAGTTTAAGCTGTAATAACGTGGATTCATGTGCAATTAGTGTGTAGTAATGTTAATATCACTGCAAACAAACAAATGCATGCGTAATTTAGTTAGTTTCAGCTGTGACAACGTGGATTCACGTGCATTTAGGGTGGGTAATGCTAATATCACTAAAAAGAGGCAAATGCATGTGTATTTTACTTAGTTTCAGCTGTAATAGCGTTCATTCATGTCCAATTTGTGTTGTGTAATGTTAATATCACTGAAAACAAGCAAATGCATGTGTATTTTACTTCGTTTCAGCTGTAACAACGTGGATTCATGCGCAATTAGTGTTTAGCATTGTTAATATTAATTAAAAAAAGCAAATGCATGTATATTTTAGTTAGTTTCAGCTGTAACAACATGGATTCATGTACAATAAGTGTGCAGTAATGTCAATGTCACTGAAAACAAACAAATGCATGTGTAATATACTTAGTTTCAGCTGTAATAACGTGGATTGATGTGCAATTAGTGTGCAGTTGTGTTAATATCACTGAAAACAAGCAAATGCATGTGTATTTTACTTAGCTTCAGCTGTAATAACGTGGAATCATGTGCAATTAGTGTGCAGTAATATTATTATCACTGAAAACAAATGCATGTGTGCTTTACTTAGTTTCAGCTGTAACAACGTGGATTCATGTGCAATTAGGGTTTAACATTGTTAATATTAATTAAAACAAGCACATGCATGTATATTTTAGTTAGTTTCAGCTGTAACAACATGGATTCATGTACAATAAGTGTGCAGTAATGTCTATGTCGCTGAAAACAAACAAATGCATGTGTAATTTACTTAGTTTCAGCTGTAATAACGTGGATTGATGTGCAATTAGTGTGCAGTTGTGTTAATATCACTGAAAACAAGCAAATGCATGTGTATTTTACTTAGCTTCAGCTGTAATAACGTGGAATCATGTGCAATTAGTGTGCAGTAATATTATTATCACTGAAAACAAGCAAATGCATGTGTATTTTACTTAGTTCCAACTGTATTAACGTAGATTCATGTGCAAATAGTCTCCAGTAATGTTAAAAACACTGAAAAGAAGCAAATGCATGTGTGCTTTACTTAGTTTCAGCTGTAACAACGTGGATTCATGTGCAATTAGGGTTTAGCATTGTTAATATTAATTAAAACAAGCACATGCATGCGTATTTTATTTAGTTTCAGCTGTAATAACGTGGATTCATGTGCAATTAGTGTGCAGTTGTGTTAATATCACTGAAAACACGCAAATGGCTGTCTTTCATACTTAGTTTAAGCTGTAATAACGTAGATTCATGTGCAAATAGTCTCCGGTAATGTTAAAATCACTGAAAAGAAGCAAATGCATGTGTGCTTTACTTAGTTTCAGCTGTAACAACGTGGATTCATGTGCAATTAGGGTTTAGCATTGTTAATATTAGTTAAAACAAGCACATGCATGCGTATTTTATTTAGTTTCAGCTGTAATAACGTGGATTCATGTGCAATTAGTGTGCAGTTGTGTTAATATCACTGAAAACACGCAAATGGCTGTCTTTCATACTTAGTTTAAGCTGTAATAACGTGCATTCATGTGCAATTAGTGTGTAATAATGTTAATATCACTGCAAACAAACAAATCCATGTGTATTTTCATTAGTTTCATCTGTAACAACATGGATTCATGTACAATAAGTGTCCAGTAATGTTAATGTCACTGAAAACAAACAAATGCATGTGTATTTTACTTAGTTTCAGCTGTAATAACGTGGATTGATGTGCAATTATTGTTCAGCAGTGTTACGATTACTGAAAACAAGTAAATGCATATGTATTTTACCTAGTTCCAACTGTAAAAACGTAGCTTTATGTGCAATTAGTGTGCAGTAATGTTAAAATCACTGAAAACAAGCAAATCTATGTGTATTTTACTTAGTTTTGAGCTGTAACAACGTGGACTCATGCGCAATGAGTGTGTAGTAATGTTAATATCACTGCAAACAAACAAATCCATGTGTATTTTAATTAGTTTCAGCTGTAACAACATGGATTCATGTACAATAAGTGTGCAGTAATGTTAATGTCACTGAAAACAAACAAATCCATGTGTATTTTACTTAGTTTGAGCTGTAACAACGTGGACTCATGTGCAATTAGTGTGCAGTAGTGTTAATATCACTGAAAACACGCAAATGCATGTGTAGTTTACTTAGTTTCAGCTGTAATAGCGTGGATTCATGTGCAATTAGTGTGCAGTAATGTTAACATAACTGCAAACAAACAAATGCATGCGTAATTTAGTTAGTTTCAGCTGTAACAACGTGGATTCACGTGCATTTAGGGTGGAGTAATGCTAATATCACTAAAAAGAGGCAAATTCATGTGTATTTTACTTAGTTTCGGCTGTAATAGCGTTCATTCATGTCCAATTAGTGTTGTGTAATGTTAATATCACTGAAAACAAGCAAATGCATGTGTATTTTACTTCGTTTCAGATGTATCAACGTGGATTCATGCGCAATTAGTGTTTAGCATTGTTAATATTAATTAAAAAAGCAAATGCATGTATATTTTAGTTAGTTTCAGCTGTAACAACATGGATTCATGTACAATAAGTGTGCAGTAATGTCAATGTCACCGAAAACAAACAAATGCATGTGTAATTTACTTAGTTTCAGCGGTAATAACGTGGATTGATGTGCAATTAGTGTGCAGTTGTGTTAATATCACTGAAAACAAGCAAATGCATGTGTATTTTACTTAGCTTCAGCTGTAATAACGTGGAATCATGTGCAATTAGTCTGCATTAATGTTAATATCACTGAAAACAAGCAAATGCATGTGTATTTTACTTAGCTTCAGCTGTAATAACGTGGAATCATGTGCAATTAGTGTGCAGTAATATTATTATCACTGAAAACAAGCATATGCATGTGTATTTTACTTCGTTTCAGCTGTAACAACGTGGATTCATGCGCAATTAGTGTTTAGCATTGTTAATATTAATTAAAAAAAGCAAATGCATGTATATTTCAGTTAGTTTCAGCTGTAACAACATGGATTCATGTACAATAAGTGTGCAGTAATGTCAATGTCACCGAAAACAAACAAATGCATGTGTAATTTACTTAGTTTCAGCGGTAATAACGTGGATTGATGTGCAATTAGTGTGCAGTTGTGTTAATATCACTGAAAACAAGCAAATGCATGTGTATTTTACTTAGCTTCAGCTGTAATAACGTGGAATCATGTGCAATTAGTGTGCAGTAATATTATTATCACTGAAAACAAGCAAATGCATGTGTGCTTTACTTAGTTTCAGCTGTAACAACATGGATTCATGTGCAATTAGGGTTTAACATTGTTAATATTAATTTTAACAAGCACATGCATGTATATTTTAGTTAGTTTCAGCTGTAACAACATGGATTCATGTACAAGAAGTGTGCAGTAATGTCAATGTCACCGAAAACAAACAAATGCATGTGTAATTTACTTAGTTTCAGCTGTAATAACGTGGATTGATGTGCAATTAGTGTGCAGTTGTGTTAATATCACTGAAAACAAGCAAATGCATGTGTATTTTACTTAGCTTCAGCTGTAATAACGTGGAATCATGTGCAATTAGTGTGCAGTAATATTA
This sequence comes from Sanderia malayensis, assembly GCA_013076295.1. Lineage (NCBI taxonomy): Eukaryota > Metazoa > Cnidaria > Scyphozoa > Semaeostomeae > Pelagiidae > Sanderia > Sanderia malayensis. The sequence continues at coordinate 9,249 of RQOL01000087.1, read as the reverse complement.
TTATCACTGAAAACAAATTCATGTGTGCTTTACTTAGTTTCAGCTGTAACAACGTGGATTCATGTGCAATTAGGGTTTAACATTGTTAATATTAATTAAAACAAGCACATGCATGTATATTTTAGTTAGTTTCAGCTGTAACAACATGGATTCATGTACAATAAGTTTGCAGTAATGTCTATGTCGCTGAAAACAAACAAATGCATGTGTAATTTACTTAGTTTCAGCTGTAATAACGTGGATTGATGTGCAATTATTGTGCAGTTGTGTTAATATCACTGAAAACAAGCAAATGCATGTGTATTTTACTTAGCTTCAGCTGTAATAACGTGGAATCATGTGCAATTAGTGTGCAGTAATATTATTATCACTGAAAACAAGCAAATGCATGTGTATTTTACTTAGTTCCAACTGTATTAACGTAGATTCATGTGCAAATAGTCTCCAGTAATGTTAAAATCACTGAAAAGAAGCAAATGCATGTGTGCTTTACTTAGTTTCAGCTGTAACAACGTGGATTCATGTGCAATTAGGGTTTAGCATTGTTAATAATAATTAAAACAAGCACATGCATGCGTATTTTATTTAGTTTCAGCTGTAATAACGTGGATTCATGTGCAATTAGTGTGCAGTTGTGTTAATATCACTGGAAAACACGCAAATGGCTGTCTTTCATACTTAGTTTAAGCTGTAATAACGTAGATTCATGTGCAAATAGTCTCCAGTAATGTTAAAATCACTGAAAAGAAGCAAATGCATGTGTGCTTTACTTAGTTTTAGCTGTAACAACGTGGATTCATGTGCAATTAGGGTTTAGCATTGTTAATATTAATTAAAACAAGCACATGCATGCGTATTTTATTTAGTTTCAGCTGTAATAACGTGGATTCATGTGCAATTAGTGTGCAGTTGTGTTAATATCACTGAAAACACGCAAATGGCTGTCTTTCATACTTAGTTTAAGCTGTAGTAACGTGGATTCATGTGCAATTAGTGTGTAATAATGTTAATATCACTGCAAACAAACAAATCCATGTGTATTTTCATTAGTTTCATCTGTAACAACATGGATTCATGTACAATAAGTGTCCAGTAATGTTAATGTCACTGAAAACAAACAAATGCATGTGTGTTTTACTTAGTTTCAGCTGTAATAACGTGGATTGATGTGCAATTATTGTTCAGCAGTGTTACGATTACTGAAAACAAGTAAATGCATATGTATTTTACCTAGTTCCAACTGTAAAAACGTAGCTTTATATGCAATTAGTGTGCAGTAATGTTAAAATCACTGAAACAAGCAAATCTATGTGTATTTTACTTAGTTTTGAGCTGTAACAACGTGGACTCATGCGCAATTAGTGTGTAGTAATGTTAATATCACTGCAAACAAACAAATCCATGTGTATTTTAATTAGTTTCAGCTGTAACAACATGGATTCATGTACAATAAGTGTGCAGTAATGTTAATGTCACTGAAAACAAACAAATCCATGTGTATTTTACTTAGTTTGAGCTGTAACAGCGTGGACTCATGTGCAATTAGTGTGCAGTAGTGTTAATATCACTGAAAACACGCAAATGCATGTGTAGTTTACTTAGTTTCAGCTGTAATAGCGTGGATTCATGTGCAATTAGTGTGCAGTAATGTTAACATCACTGCAAACAAACAAATGCATGCGTAATTAAGTTAGTTTCAGCTGTAACAACGTGGATTCACGTGCATTTAGGGTGGAGTAATGCTAATATCACTAAAAAGAGGCAAATTCATGTGTATTTTACTTAGTTTCGGGCTGTAATAGCGTTCATTCATGTCCAATTAGTGTTGTGTAATGTTAATATCACTGAAAACAAGCAAATGCATGTGTATTTTACTTCGTTTCAGATGTATCAACGTGGATTCATGCGCAATTAGTGTTTAGCATTGTTAATATTAATTAAAAAAAGCAAATGCATGTATATTTTAGTTAGTTTCAGCTGTAACAACATGGATTCATGTACAATAAGTGTGCAGTAATGTCAATGTCACTGAAAACAAACAAATGCATGTGTATTTTACTTAGTTTCAGCTGTAATAACGTGGATTGATGTGCAATTATTGTTCAGCAGTGTTAAGATTACTGAAAACAAGTAAATGCATATGTATTTTACCTAGTCCCAACTGTAAAACGTGGATTCATGTGCAATTAGTGTGCATTAATGTTAATATCACTGAAAACAAGCAAATGCATGTGTATTTTACTTAGCTTCAGCTGTAATAACGTGGAATCATGTGCAATTAGTGTGCAGTAATATTATTATCACTGAAAACAAGCATATGCATGTGTATTTTACTTCGTTTCAGCTGTAACAACGTGGATTCATGCGCAATTAGTGTTTAGCATTGTTAATATTAATTAAAAAATCGCAAATGCATGTATATTTTAGTTAGTTTCAGCTGTAACAACATGGATTCATGTACAATAAGTGTGCAGTAATGTCAATGTCACCGAAAAGAAACAAATGCATGTGTAATTTACTTAGTTTCAGCGGTAATAACGTGGATTGATGTGCAATTAGTGTGCAGTTGTGTTAATATCACTGAAAACAAGCAAATGCATGTGTATTTTACTTAGCTTCAGCTGTAATAACGTGGAATCATGTGCAATTAGTGTGCAGTAATATTATTATCACTGAAAACAAGCAAATGCATGTGTGCTTTACTTAGTTTCAGCTGTAACAACGTGGATTCATGTGCAATTAGGGTTTAACATTGTTAATATTAATTTTAACAAGCACATGCATGAATATTTTAGTTAGTTTCAGCTGTAACAACATGGATTCATGTACAATAAGTGTGCAGTAATGTCAATGTCACGAAAACAAACAAATGCATGTGTAATTTACTTAGTTTCAGCTGTAATAACGTGGATTGATGTGCAATTAGTGTGCAGTTGTGTTAATATCACTGAAAACAAGCAAATGCATGTGTATTTTACTTAGCTTCAGCTGTAATAACGTGGAATCATGTGCAATTACTGTGCAGTAATATTATTATCACTGAAAACAAATGCATGTGTAATTTACTTAGTTTCAGCTGTAATAACGTGGATTCATGTGCAATTAGTGTGCAGTTGTGTTAATATCACTGAAAACAAGCAAATGCATGTGTATTTTACTTAGCTTCAGCTGTAATAACGTGGAATCATGTGCAATTAGTGTGCAGTAATATTATTATCACCGAAAACAAGCAAATGCATGTGTATTTTACTTAGTTCCAACTGTAATAACGTAGATTCATGTGCAAATAGTCTCCAGTGATGTTAAAATCACTGAAAGGAAGCAAATGCATGTGTGCTTTACTTAGTTTCAGCTGTAACAACGTGGATTCATGTGCAATTAGGGTTTAGCATTGTTAATATTAATTAAAACAAGCACATGCATGCGTATTTATTTAGTTTCAGCTGTAATAACGTGGATTAATGTGCAATTATTGTTCAGCAGTGTTACGATTACTGAAAACAAGTAAATGCATATGTATTTTACCTAGTTCCAACTGTAAAAACGTAGCTTTATGTGCAATTAGTGTGCAGTAATGTTAAAATCACTGAAAACAAGCAAATCTATGTGTATTTTACTTAGTTTTGAGCTGTAACAACGTGGACTCATGCGCAATTAGTGTGTAGTAATGTTAATATCACTGCAAACAAACAAATCCATGTGTATTTTAATTAGTTTCAGCTGTAACAACATGGATTCATGTACAATAAGTGTGCAGTAATGTTAATGTCACTGAAAACAAACAAATCCATGTGTATTTTACTTAGTTTGAGCTGTAACAGCGTGGACTCATGTGCAATTAGTGTGCAGTAGTGTTAATATCACTGAAAACACGCAAATGCATGTGTAGTTTACTTAGTTTCAGCTGTAATAGCGTGGATTCATGTGCAATTAGTGTGCAGTAATGTTAACATCACTGCAAACAAACAAATGCATGCGTAATTAAGTTAGTTTCAGCTGTAACAACGTGGATTCACGTGCATTTAGGGTGGAGTAATGCTAATATCACTAAAAAGAGGCAAATTCATGTGTATTTTACTTAGTTTCGGCTGTAATAGCGTTCATTCATGTCCAATTAGTGTTGTGTAATGTTAATATCACTGAAAACAAGCAAATGCATGTGTATTTTACTTCGTTTCAGATGTATCAACGTGGATTCATGCGCAATTAGTGTTTAGCATTGTTAATATTAATTAAAAAAAAGCAAATGCATGTATATTTTAGTTAGTTTCAGCTGTAACAACATGGATTCATGTACAATAAGTGTGCAGTAATGTCAATGTCACTGAAAACAAACAAATGCATGTGTATTTTACTTAGTTTCAGCTGTAATAACGTGGATTGATGTGCAATTATTGTTCAGCAGTGTTAAGATTACTGAAAACAAGTAAATGCATATGTATTTTACCTAGTCCCAACTGTAAAAACGTGGATTCATGTGCAATTAGTGTGCATTAATGTTAATATCACTGAAAACAAGCAAATGCATGTGTATTTTACTTAGCTTCAGCTGTAATAACGTGGATTGATGTGCAATTAGTGTGCAGTTGTGTTAATATCACTGAAAACAAGCAAATGCATGTGTATTTTACTTAGCTTCAGCTGTAATAACGTGGAATCATGTGCAATTAGTGTGCAGTAATATTATTATCACTGAAAACAAATGCATGTGTGCTTTACTTAGTTTCAGCTGTAACAACGTGGATTCATGTGCAATTAGGGTTTAACATTGTTAATATTAATTAAAACAAGCACATGCATGTATATTTTAGTTAGTTTCAGCTGTAACAACATGGATTCATGTACAATAAGTGTGCAGTAATGTCAATGTCGCTGAAAACAAACATATGGATGTGTAATTTACTTAGTTTCAGCTGTAATAACGTGGATTCATGTGCAATTAGTGTGCAGTTGTGTTAATATCACTGAAAACAAGCAAATGCATGTGTATTTTACTTAGCTTCAGCTGTAATAACGTGGAATCATGTGCAATTAGTGTGCAGTAATATTATTATCACTGAAAACAAGCAAATGCATGTGTATTTTACTTAGTTCCAACTGTATTAACGTAGATTCATGTGCAAATAGTCTCCAGTGATGTTAAAATCACTGAAAGGAAGCAAATGCATGTGTGCTTTACTTAGTTTCAGCTGTAACAACGTGGATTCATGTGCAATTAGGGTTTAGCATTGTTAATATTAATTAAAACAAGCACATGCATGCGTATTTTATTTAGTTTCAGCTGTAATAACGTGGATTCATGTGCAATTAGTGTGCAGTTGTGTTAATATCACTGAAAACACGCAAATGGCTGTCTTTCATACTTAGTTTAAGCTGTAATAACGTGGATTCGTGTGCAATTAGTGTGTAATAATGTTAATATCACTGCAAACAAACAAATCCATGTGTATTTTCATTAGTTTCATCTGTAACAACATGGATTCATGTACAATAAGTGTCCAGTAATGTTAATGTCACTGAAAACAAACAAATGCATGTGTATTTTACCTAGTTCCAACTGTAAAAACGTAGCTTTATGTGCAATCACTGAAAACAAGCAAATGCATGTGTGCTTTACTTAGTTTCAGCTGTAACAACGTGGATTCATGTGCAATTAGGGTTTAACATTGTTAATATTAATTTTAACAAGCACATGCATGTATATTTTAGTTAGTTTCAGCTGTAACAACATGGATTCATGTACAATAAGTGTGCAGTAATGTCAATGTCACCGAAAACAAACAAAAGCATGTGTAATTTACTTAGTTTCAGCTGTAATAACGTGGATTGATGTGCAATTAGTGTGCAGTTGTGTTAATATCACTGAAAACAAGCAAATGCATGTGTATTTTACTTAGCTTCAGCTGTAATAACGTGGAATCATGTGCAATTAGTGTGCAGTAATATTATTATCACTGAAAACAAATGCATGTGTGCTTTACTTAGTTTCAGCTCTAACAACGTGGATTCATGTGCAATTAGGGTTTAACATTGTTAATATTAATTAAAACCAGCACATGCATGTATATTTTAGTTAGTTTCAGCTGTAACAACATGGATTCATGTACAATAAGTGTGCAGTAATGTCAATGTCGCTGAAAACAAACAAATGGATGTGTAATTTACTTAGTTTCAGCTGTAATAACGTGGATTCATGTGCAATTAGTGTGCAGTTGTGTTAATATCACTGAAAACAAGCAAATGCATGTGTATTTTACTTAGCTTCAGCTGTAATAACGTGGAATCATGTGCAATTAGTGTGCAGTAATATTATTATCACTGAAAACAAGCAAATGCATGTGTATTTTACTTAGTTCCAACTGTATTAACGTAGATTCATGTGCAAATAGTCTCCAGTGATGTTAAAATCACTGAAAGGAAGCAAATGCATGTGTGCTTTACATAGTTTCAGCTGTAACAACGTGGATTCATGTGCAATTAGGGTTTAGCATTGTTAATATTAATTAAAACAAGCACATGCATGCGTATTTTATTTAGTTTCAGCTGCAATAACGTGGATTGATGTGCAATTATTGTTCAGCAGTGTTACGATTACTGAAAACAAGTAAATGCATATGTATTTTACCTAGTTCCAACTGTAAAAACGTAGCTTTATGTGCAATTAGTGTGCAGTAATGTTTAAATCACTGAAAACAAGCAAATCTATGTGTATTTTACTTAGTTTTGAGCTGTAACAACGTGGACTCATGCGCAATTAGTGTGTAGTAATGTTAATATCACTGCAAACAAACAAATCCATGTGTATTTTAATTAGTTTCAGCTGTAACAACATGGATTCATGTACAATAAGTGTGCAGTAATGTTAATGTCACTGAAAACAAACAAATCCATGTGTATTTTACTTAGTTTGAGCTGTAACAGCGTGGACTCATGTGCAATTAGTGTGCAGTAGTGTTAATATCACTGAAAACACGCAAATGCATGTGTAGTTTACTTAGTTTCAGCTGTAATAGCGTGGATTCATGTGCAATTAGTGTGCAGTAATGTTAACATCACTGCAAACAAACAAATGCATGCGTAATTAAGTTAGTTTCAGCTGTAACAACGTGGATTCACGTGCATTTAGGGTGGAGTAATGCTAATATCACTAAAAAGAGGCAAATTCATGTGTATTTTACTTAGTTTCGGCTGTAATAGCGTTCATTCATGTCCAATTAGTGTTGTGTAATGTTAATATCACTGAAAACAAGCAAATGCATGTGTATTTTACTTCGTTTCAGATGTATCAACGTGGATTCATGCGCAATTAGTGTTTAGCATTGTTAATATTAATTAAAAAAAAACAAATGCATGTATATTTTAGTTAGTTTCAGCTGTAACAACATGGATTCATGTACAATAAGTGTGCAGTAATGTCAATGTCACTGAAAACAAACAAATGCATGTGTATTTTACTTAGTTTCAGCTGTGATAACGTGGATTGATGTGCATTATTGTTCAGCAGTGTTAAGATTACTGAAAACAAGTAAATGCATATGTATTTTACCTAGTCCCAACTGTAAAAAACGTGGATTCATGGTGCAATTAGTGTGCATTAATGTTAATATCACTGAAAACAAGCAAATGCATGTGTATTTTACTTAGCTTCAGCTGTAATAACGTGGAATAATGTGCAATTAGTGTGCAGTAATATTATTATCACTGGAAAACAAGCATATGCATGTGTATTTTACTTCGTTTCAGCTGTAACAACGTGGATTCATGCGCAATTAGTGTTTAGCATTGTTAATATTAATTAAAAAAAGCAAATGCATGTATATTTTAGTTAGTTTCAGCTGTAACAACATGGATTCATGTACAATAAGTGTGCAGTAATGTCAATGTCACCGAAAACAAACAAATGCATGTGTAATTTACTTAGTTTCAGCGGTAATAACGTGGATTGATGTGCAATTAGTGTGCAGTTGTGTTAATATCACTGAAAACAAGCAAATGCATGTGTATTTTACTTAGCTTCAGCTGTAATAACGTGGAATCATGTGCAATTAGTGGTGCAGTAATATTATTATCACTGAAAACAAGCAAATGCATGTGTGCTTTACTTAGTTTCAGCTGTAACAACGTGGATTCATGTGCAATTAGGGTTTAACATTGTTAATATTAATTTTAACAAGCACATGCATGTATATTTTAGTTAGTTTCAGCTGTAACAACATGGATTCATGTACAATAAGTGTGCAGTAATGTCAATGTCACCGAAAACAAACAAATGCATGTGTAATTTACTTAGTTTCAGCTGTAATAACGTGGATTGATGTGCAATTAGTGTGCAGTTGTGTTAATATCACTGAAAACAAGCAAATGCATGTGTATTTTACTTAGCTTCAGCTGTAATAACGTGGAATCATGTGCAATTAGTGTGCAGTAATATTATTATCACTGAAAACAAATGCATGTGTGCTTTACTTAGTTTCAGCTGTAACAACGTGGATTCATGTGCAATTAGGGTTTAACATTGTTAATATTAATTAAAACAAGCACATGCATGTATATTTTAGTTAGTTTCAGCTGTAACAACATGGATTCATGTACAATAAGTGTGCAGTAATGTCAATGTCGCTGAAAACAAACATATGGATGTGTAATTTACTTAGTTTCAGCTGTAATAACGTGGATTCATGTGCAATTAGTGTGCAGTTGTGTTAATATCACTGAAAACAAGCAAATGCATGTGTATTTTACTTAGCTTCAGCTGTAATAACGTGGAATCATGTGCAATTAGTGTGCAGTAATATTATTATCACTGAAAACAAGCAAATGCATGTGTATTTTACTTAGTTCCAACTGTATTAACGTAGATTCATGTGCAAATAGTCTCCAGTGATGTTAAAATCACTGAAAGGAAGCAAATGCATGTGTGCTTTACTTAGTTTCAGCTGTAACAACGTGGATTCATGTGCAATTAGGGTTTAGCATTGTTAATATTAATTAAAACAAGCACATGCATGCGTATTTTATTTAGTTTCAGCTGTAATAACGTGGATTCATGTGCAATTAGTGTGCAGTTGTGTTAATATCACTGAAAACACGCAAATGGCTGTCTTTCATACTTAGTTTAAGCTGTAATAACGTGGATTCATGTGCAATTAGTGTGTAATAATGTTAATATCACTGCAAAAAACAAATCCATGTGTATTTTCATTAGTTTCATCTGTAACAACATGGATTCATGTACAATAAGTGTCCAGT
>RQOL01000868.1:0-64822 GCA_013076295.1 Sanderia malayensis | reverse complement strand
GTGGCTATTGAACCAACTACAATCACAACGTCAGTTTCTGCTGAGCCAACTACTTCCTTGACTTCCACTTCAGTTGTGGAAAGAACAATTTTGGCAACCTCAGTTGATATCCAACTAACAACAACGACAACTTCAGTCCTCGTCAAGTTTACTACTATTTCAGCTTCCGTAACTAGTGAACAACCAACCAGCACAACCTCAAAAAGTATAGAGCCAACTACGTCAATTTTGTTATCCTCACTAACTGAACAAACCACCTCGTTAACTTTATTTGACTTTCAACCAACAACTACAATTACATCAGTTGTCATCGATGTCACCAGTTCTTCAATAGGAGTTTCTTTTGAGCCAACTACAAGTACAACGTCAGTTTTGGCCGAGCCAACTACTTCCTTGACTTCCACTTCAATTGTTCAAGAAACAACTACGACAACTTCAGCTGGTTTCCAAATAACAACAACAACAACTTCTCTTTTCGTCGAGCCAACTACTACTTCAACTTCCGTAACTAGTGTACAAACAGCAAGCACAACTTCCAATATTATAGAACCAACAACGTCCATTTCGTTATCCTCAGTTTTTGAACCCACAAGCTCAGTAACATCATTTGGCTTTGAACCTACAACAACAATTACATCAGCTGTCCTCGATGCCACTACTTCTTCAACTGAAGTGGCTATTGAACCAACTACAATCACAACGTCAGCTTTGGCTGTGCCAAGTACTTCATTGACCTCCAAATTGATGGTTGAAGGAACAATTACAACAACTTCATTTGATATCCAAATAACAACAACGTCAACTTCTCTTTTCGTCAAGCCAACTACTACTTCAACTTCCGTAACTAGTGTACAAACAGCAAGCACAACCTCCAATATTATAGAACCAACAACGTCAATTTCGTTATCCTCAGTTACTGAACACACAAGCTCAGTAACATCATTTGGCCTTGAACCTACAACAACAACTACATCAGCTATCATCGATGCCATTACTTCTTCAACTGAAGTGGTTATTGAGCCAACTACAATCACAACGTCGGTTTTTGCTGAGCCAACTACTTCCTTGACTTCCACTTCAGTTGTCGAAGGAACAACTTTGGCAACATCAGTTGATATCCAACTAACAACAACGACAACATCAGTTTTCGTCGAGTTTACTACTACTTCTGCTTCAGTAACTAGTGATCAAACAACAAGCATAATCTCCATTATTATAGAACCAAGTACGTCGATTGCGCTATCCTCAGTTACTGAACACACAAGCTCAGTAACATCATTTGGCCTTGAACCTACAACAACAACTACATCAGTTGTCATTGATGCCACTAGTTCTTCAACTGAAGTTGCTATTGAACCACCTACAATCACAACGTTAGTTTTTGCTGAGCAAACCACTTCATTGACCTCTTTTTCAGTTGTTGAAGGGACAAGTACGACAACTTCATTTGACATCCAGCCAACAACAACGACCTTGTCAGTTTTTGTCGGGCCAACTACTATTTCAACTTCTGTAGCTAATGAAAAGAGAACAAGGACAGTCTCGATTATTATTGTGCCAACTAAGTCAATTTTGTTATCCTCATTTACTGAACTAACAACCTCAGTAATATCACCCGCTTTTAAACCAACTACAACCATATTGCTTTCTTTGGTGGAAACTACTGCCAGAGCGTCAACTGTTTTGCAACCAACATCGAGTATCACTGGCTTTTATTTTGCCCCGACAACAAGTACCGCCGATTTTTCGTATCCCCAAACGGCAACAACAACCTCAATTACTGTGAAATCAACAACAAGCCGCGGATTTCCTGAGGTTCACCGAAGAACCAGTATCTCAGTAGCAGCAATAAGTTCTAGTATTGCCTCCAGTCCTTCGTTATCTGTTTCAATATCGGCTAGTAGCAGTGTGACTGTTCCAAGTATTTCTCCTCTTAATCCAGATGACCAATTAAGAGTGGATTCTGAAATAGAGATCAACACTCCGTATTCTCCAACTTTCCAGGATGTAGCGTCGGTGGACTTCAAAATTTTGCGAGCAAATCTCTATTCGATCCTTTTCAACATCTATAAGGCGAATATGAAAAAACATTTCAACTCTGTTTTCGTTACCAGTGCCTTTGATGCAGGTCCTCTTAATACTGGTGTGAAATATACTGTTGTTTTTAATACAAGTGGTGATTCTTCGATTCGGACTGAGAATGGAATAAAGGCCCTATTGCTGAACGTGTCGCAGGAAAAGCTCGAAGGATGGACTTACAATAATATATTGTTTGAAAAAAACACGTTCAAGATTATCACTAAGAGTATTGTTTTGCCTGTGAAAAAGAACGAGATCACGATTTCTGCTGAAATTAAAATCATTGGTAAGGAAATCAGATATTTTGATGTCTAACACTTGCCTATAATGTGTTATTTTCAACTCTCCATTAATCCACCTACAGTTTAGGACTATTTGCGGAGCTATCTTACCAAAACGGAAGGCATTATATCGTAGTTGCTTATTTGAGTTATGGTGGAATACAGCTATTAAGTGAAGCAGAAAGAGGGAAACAATTAGAAAACCCCCAAAGAAACATGAAAAATATGTTACAGTTGATAAAATAAGTTACTTTTTGTACCACAATTGGCAATAGGTTTATAGCAAAACCTTTTTTTTAAGTTGAATTGGATCAAGCCGGAAAAATAGTTCCTGGCACATTTTAAATTAATTGGTTAGAAGCAATTTGCTTATTACAATCAAAGTCTTTTCTGGAGCAGGGTTTCTCTCAACACCCCTGAACAAAAAAACACGATACTGCAGTGTCTTCCGGCCTACAGTACCTCCGCAAAACATTTCTTCTTCACTTGCAAGGATTCATTCTCATCCATTGACTGCAATGACAAGAAGGCTGTGTTGGTGTTCTTGTCAAAACGAAAATGGCGGAAGTGATTTAAGTGTTGCTGGAGTAACGTCAATTATCAGGAACGCCAGAGGCAATAAATAGCAAAATATGCAAACATTTAGAAGGGGAAAGTTAGTGGTTAGATTGGGACAAAAGTGGGCCATAAGCTCACCCTTTGGAAGTTTGGGGCATACCCTCGTAGTGAATACCATGTTATTTAAAATTATAGACTTCTTAGAAGTACACATTTGCACCATTTGCCCAGCCTGGTGAATGGCAAGGGTCTACCCTGCGCAACTATAAATTCAACACTAAGGCAGTTAAAACTTGTTATCACAGCCCACGACACAGTAAGATCAGGATTGAATATGAAAAATGATAACGAAAATAATCATAAATAGTAACTAAACTATGATAGCGCGAATAGTAATATAATAATAACCAATCGAACTAAAAAAGAGTTAGTGAGAGGTGCCAAGAAAATTTGTGCAAAAGAACAGAACTGTCAGGGAGAAAGAAAACGAGTAGGAGAACCTAATCACAGAGCTAAGCACAGTCGGCAATAAAATTTATATGAAATAAAAATAAAATTTGATTTTTTTCCAGCAATTGATTAGAAATCTCAAAATTTTCAAAAGACATTTTGATGTGATTAGTTTTTCATGGGAAATTAAGAGCCACCAGATCCTTAAACTCCCCTCTCAAGTTGGCGCATATTTTTCTACAAACAAATGCTCTCTTGTTGATACCTTTTTAAAAACTAACTGACTTGTCTCCGGCTTACTTCTTCTTGTCGATGTTATCTTATTTATGCATATGTGTTTCAATCTTGTGTTTGACAATCTATCGTGGAATGCTTTAATAAGAAGGTTTAATGTTGCATATTCTTCTGTTCGTTTTCAACCTCCATTGTGCGACCTTAAGGAAAATCCCCTTTTGCGTCAACTCCTTAACAGTAAACATCTCTTGAAGCAATGTTTACGGTTAATGTCAATTTTGTGTACAGAGCAAACACCCGGGATCCTCCTGTGATGTTGTAGTTGAGCTGACTTTATTTTAATAGTATGTTAAGGAAAATGGGGAAGTCGTTTGGACAATTTTTTACAGTATAATGCACCTCAGATTTGAAAATATTTAAGAAATCTGAGATATTTAAGAATCAGAAGTCATGTAGAGTTTTATTGAAATACAGAATGGAAAATTAAGCCTCAACAACAAGTTCCTTGTCAAAAATGATTTTGCACTTGAATGTGAAAAAATTGTTTCATAACAGATGTTATATATTCATCTGCTATTTTTTGCTCTAGAGCCCTGGGACACTGCTTATCTGGATAGACAATCAAAGAAGTACATTAATTTGAAAACTGACATCGAGCATACCCTTCAGCGGACCTTTCAGTTTTTGAAAGGCTTCATCAAAGCAATTGTCCGGTCGTTCAGACAAGGAAGTGTTGTTATAGAATACGACTTGATATTCGACAATCAGAAAACAAGCTCCACAAATCTGACTGTTGTTGAGCAAGAAATTGTCTCTGCAATGGGGGTTTCAATAAATGACACGGATTTGGGCAACTACCCAGTGGTTGCAAAGTCATTCAAGATTACCAAGGCTACATTGGGTGGACCAATTAGCACAACTGCTTCTGTGCTTGCTACGTGGCTGATCATTCTCATTGCCACACTATGTCTTCTATTCATCTTGCTACTGTTTATACTCTGGGTAAGAACATCTTCAGACAATATATACGCTCCTTCTGTGTTATGTTCTGCTGCATTCTGGATATATCTGTAATGGAAGTTAATACTTCTTGAAAGTATTTGACCATTACAGTAGCATAATTATCTCACAGCATTCGAGTGTTCCAAACAAGTTAATATTTATGATTATTTAGTTAGGAATCATGATGAATTTCTTATTATTCGCAGAAAAAGAGAAGGAGAAGCGACGAAGCAATAAAACACGGAGATCTAGAAGAACGTACTGAAAGGCTTAGGAGTAATGACGACATGCATTGGCTTAAAGATATGGGACGAGATCTCAATGCTTTTCATGGAATTCCACGTGCGAGGCTAGACAGTGAAAGCAAGGTAGCGTGCCAATTTTTTGCAGAGTTTTGCACTTGACGTATGTACTATTACTCACTCACTAACAGTCTGTTACAAATGTACGGCAAAGAAACTGGATAGTTTATGAATGATCCATTGAGTCGCAAGTCTATTAAAATGCCCTAACGACCATACCTGTCATCTTTTCTTGAGACCTTGAGGCACCGGGGTGGTGTCTGACAGGGGCTGCTCTGTCTCATGAATAGGGGAAGAGACTCTTCATTTTTGAAATTGGGTCCCGATAGAAATCCGTTGGTTGTCACCTTTTGATATTATTTCTGTGGCAAATATGCCACATCAGAAAATACGGAAATAACGCCATGAATTGTACTTGAATTCCAAATGAAAGTGATTCGTCTGACAAGTGTTTAACCGGCTTTAATCAAGTAGCTACCAGAGAAATATTGTCTAAAGAATTGGAAATATTGTTGTCGTGGACATACTGTTGATAAACTTTATGGGAATAGTGTACCAATGAAGGAATACTGCACAAGATTTATAAACAATGAAGAGAAAAAGAAATGTGTAATATCAGCGAGCGCAAGTCCGTGCAAACAAGGCCATGTTAATATGTGGAAAGTTTGACTTTCTGAGATAATAGTGCAGGGGGATAAAAAAGATTGATAGAAAAGAATAAAAACATAACAAATAACAAAACAATTGGTTGAGCGACCCATTGGTTTGGGTCATTCAATCCATTGTTTTGGGTGGAAGCTATTGTTTTTGGCAAGTTTCGAGCAGCACAACGTGACGACGCAATATATATATATTAGACTTGGGTAGCCTGCTCAGTTATTCAATTTGTTGTTCTGTCGTTATTTGTTGCAGTTGCTTGATCAAGTAGCCATTGACACCAAATCTGAGGCATTCCTATTATAAAACTTCCTGCTCAGTTTTAATCCACCTCCATTGTGATCTGAAGGTCCCATATTTTCACATTGTTTTGTCTACTCCTTTCCTTTTACACCAATGATGCAGCAAATTTCAACTATTCACTCCGTTCTTATTTAACAAAGTTGACCAGTATGGCCACGACAATAACATATCAAATTCTTAATAAATATTATCAACGTATCTTGATAATATTTACTAAGGCGAGCGGAGCGCGCCACTCCATTGTATGTATGGTTGGAAGGGGCATGAGCGTTTGCGAATGCAGCGCACCACGTGGACAAATCAGTAAACGTATGTTGATAATACCTTTTCAGGCAAGCGTAGCTAGCCAATCCATTGAACGTGGGGTCAAAAGGGGCAAGAGTGCTAGCGAATGTAGCACATGAAGTGGGCCAACCTATCAACGAATATTGATATTAGAAGCTCAGGCGAGCTGAGCAAGCGAGTCCATTGAAAGTTGAGATATGTCAAGATTTGAAAGGGAAATCAAATGCACCGGGAACACACGCCACTGGATGGACTTCTGAAATAGTCCCTTACACTGTAAAATCGGCTGCTGAAGCTACCAGTGGTTGAAACTGAACGATTTTGCATGCACATTTAAAAGAGTTAAAAACAGCCGTTATCATTGTGTGTGCTGTGGCCTATGACTTTATATATGTGCTCTAACTAATTACGAATGAAAACAAATGTCATGCATGCATTAATACAGACATTTGGGAAAGCATAGCTCTTGATACCATGTATGTAATCTGTGCGGATAATTAACTATAGAAAACTTTTTGTTGCAGATGAACGGTGAGAGTAAAGGCTTTGTAAATGTGTCTTATGTCCTACCGTCAGGAAGTAATAGAGAGGTATGAAATCATGATTCTCGTTATGCTAATTTAATATTGGTATACCAAGTTTGCAATTGATATCATAATAAAGTCACAAAAAAGATATTGAGCAGAATGGATTATTAAATTGAATGTCTTAAACAGAATTAGATTATTAAATTAAATATCCAAGCACCAGGTACTTTTTGTGCCAAATTTCTAGAAGCAACATGTTTTTTAAACTACTTTGCTACCTTGTTTTAGGCTTACGAAGTTTATACTGTGGACATTGGAGCTAGCATTGATACTTCTCAGAAATTCAAATAATCTGTAAGTTTTCTTTTTTAATTACCCGATATATTGTAAAAAATTTGCAACTTTAATGGTAATGTTAAATCAATCAAGATATAAGGTAATTTTTGCTAAATTTTTTGTAAAACTAAAGATTCTAATTTACACTGCGACATCCAGTTTACATATCTGGCAAATTTCTTGTTCGTACATATCGCTTATTGTTAATTAATTGCTAATTGTTTTATCCTAGATTTTTTCTGAATTTGTGTCATTGATATTTTTATTTGCTAGTTTTGTGTTTAATATGGTTATGGACTTCCTTGAAGTTTCGCGCAGAATATCCTTGTTTCTTTATTAGGAATTTGAGATATGGAGGTAGAATTCACTTTATACAGAAATGAAGTGATTAACAGTTGGGAATACATATATTATTTGTCTTAAACAAAGTCGATGTCACATGGTGTCTTTTTAATAACGCATTTACATCACAATTAGCTTATTCCGCAATTCAAATAAAGTTTTTACTCGGAGATGCATGTCTCTACGATAGTCGTGTTAATAATAATTATTGTACACAAGCTCCTTTAGCTTACTCCATTTTTAAGCCCCCTGTTCTCAATTTCGGTTCTAGAACGTTGAAAGCTAGGTAATGCTTTTTTGCTTAACTTTGTAATTGCAAATATTCTTATCAATTTAGTAAATGAAGTAATGCATCAGTAATTTAAAAGCGGTTTTATATGCTTTAGCTTGATTGATAGCAATTAACGAATATTTTTATGAAATCATATGGGAAAATTTCTGGTTGATAAATCTACAACAAAAAAACTCGCTAGAATGCGTTTCTGGTATTATTTATTCAACGAAGCAAATACAACAAAATTCACTGTAAGGCATCACAAAACTCACAAGGACTCAACACAAAAAACCACAAGTGAAGGCCGTGAATCAAAATTCAAGTTAGGCGTGACCATAATGTGTACAAGTGTGGATAATAATCAAGTCCCGGGGTTTTCTTTTTCACACCCTCCTGTTTGAGTCGAATAGACGTCAAAGCAATTAGTTTCTAATCATCTTCCACCTTTCTATCTTCATAATTGAATGTTTCCGTTATCGTTTCTTTCGCTATCTCTGCAGTCCTTCAATTTTGGACGCAACTCTTCTGCTTGTCGGCTCAATGTCTCTTCACAGTTTTCTTTAGTATTTTCATTAAGATCACACGATAGCTCTAACGGGTGCAACAGTTGAACTACTCTTTCAATCCGCGTCTTTCTTGTTCTGATCCTTGGGGCTCTCACCATGCCGTCGTTGCCTGCGATCAACGACTCAATTATGCCTATACTCCACTGTCCTCTGTTCTTTTTGTCTCCCTTTACAGGGAGTACATCTGTGGTTCGTATTTTTGGACCACTCTCCTCGCAACTCGGGTAATTTTGATTTTTTAGTGATCGAAGATACTCCAATTTCCATCTCGTCCAAAAGTTGTTTTTGCATTTCAACACGTACTTTGCTCATTTTCTGAGATCCCTCTCTTCAATTCTAGCTGTTTCTCTTTCTAACAGAGCGTTGTTTGATCCCAACATTATCATGTTTGGGGTTAACAAAGGTACCTAAATGTTCTCTCCAACGTACGATTATTGTCCGTTGGTTTGCGTAATTTCGATATCAAGAAGAACTCTTTTCATTTCAAGTTCGCTCCCGCTATTACATTGTATAGAGCCGATTCAGTGCACCCTATAAAACGATTCAGTGCGCCATAGGATCAGTGTGTGCATCGGCGTGGCAAGCATACCGGAATCAAACAAAATTTGTACTGCTACGTTCGCCTGAACATTGTTTCATGCAATTGTCTCCTGCAATTCTCCACAGGTACTCAAACAATTAGAAGGTGTTTCCAAAAATAATACAGGTCGTAAAATACTGTGAAAGGCGTCAAGCTCACCTGTGTGTGCAGAATGAAAACTCGAGTTCGAGTCTCCTCCAAAAGTACTTGCTACAACCCGGGAGCAAATTTGCATGATAACGAAAAATGCCTGACTTTTCACGTGAAGTCCCGAAAGAAGCCAATCAAATTGCAGCAAAAAGCGAAACGGATCACATGAAAAGCGAGTACGTGGTTCGAAAATGGAGTTCGCAACCCTACTTTGGAAGTTCAGCCGGCGTAAACGCTCGATTTTTCGTGATGGCACAATCAGCAAAATAATTAATGAAATAACTCAAAAGTACTATTAAAATAGGCTAACGAAAATTTTGAGCTTTTCTCTACTCTTAAGGGAACCTTTCCATGCAAGTCTTCTCCAATCAAAAACTCCAATCAAAAAAGCCTTATTGATCACAGGGTTCGCTGTTTCCGCCCATCGTTTTGGGGCATTTGACCTATTGTTTCGGATCGAATGTATTGTTTTCAGCCAGTGTGCGATTTGATTGAAAAGTTTTTCCTTCCGATGGAGAACGGAATCATACGAAATGCTAAAAAACAGCAAGAAATCAAAAAACTATTATTCATAAGTCACACAAATTTTTAGGTGCGTTATAAGAGAACGTTTAGCGCAATTTGAACGGGAAACTTCCTTTTCAAACTCCAAAAAATTCAAAACTTTACTGTTGCTTTTGTCGTGCAAAAGCTTTTCAAACATGTTGAGGGAAAAATGACAATCATTCATTCCGAAACAACAATCATCTCAGCTTGAAACAAAACAACAAATCTATCAAGGCTGGCGCGCTTCGCGCCAGCCTTCCTAGTTTGGCCTTCCTAATAAAATAAGTTTGGCCTTCCTAATAAAATAAGTGGAACAGCGATCTTCAACAAAAGTGGGGCGGGTTTCTGTTGTTTTGGCCCTCGATGTGAGTGGAAAAGGGATCGGGTGAAAAAGAACTCTCTCTCCGATGTTTTAACATATATTGTCTCAGATCGGCTATCTGTAGAATTATTGTTATTTAGCTAATTATTTAAAATACTGCAAAGATATTTACAACAAAATCATAACTTGCAATTGCATTCCTCCCCGGCCCATGTTGCTATTGTTTGCCAACAGGAAGCTATTGTTACCGCAGATGAACAGCTGTCAGTTTAGCCTTTTGCAGTTATTTTCTGGCTGTGTGCTGAGCGAGTAACAACAGGCGGTTTCAGAGTAGCTAGAACAGCGACGCATGCGAAGGGACACGACTGAAGGGGGAGTGCGAGAACAATGACGTAATGGCCTCGTTAAGGTGTTAAGTTGTTGTAAAAGTAAAGCACATCCAACCGAATTCGTACCAGAAACTCTATGTAGTTGGGACGAAATGAAGCTGTTGTAATTATATCTTTAATTGATAATGTAAATGACTTGATCACCTATTGTCGGAGAATTCCACTCCGTTTCGCTAACTCTCAGCCTGACACAAGCATAGAACTCAAAAAATACAACAGTTATATACTCAATTACTCAATTCTTACTTCTACGTTCGTTGCTCACAAATTTTTTCCAACAACTCCTTTTTTCTCCACTCACATGATGTTTTCTCATTTCGCAACGAGGAAACATGCAATGGGTTTAAAATATTATCCAATTAGATTTCTACAAGTTAAATACGACGAGCTAAAGTCTGGGATACTAAGTGAATTTCCCTTGCAAATGAGTCATACCGTATGAAAACGAGGCTTCTAGTTAAATAGCATTAAAATAAGTTCATATATTTCACAGCGATAATCAAACAAAAAATCAACGACTTATCATGTAAATATAAATGGACCTGCGCTGCGCGTGCGGGGTTTCCTCGACACTCCCCCCTCCTTGACTCAGATGAAGTCAAGCATGGCTTTGGTCTTCCAGTGTGGGTCCCTTGCTGCTGCAAGAGTAGGTCTACATGGATAGGATAGGAATCCTTACTGACTCTACCCCCACCCGACTGACTGTTCCCATCCTTTCTTTCCACACCTTTCACTCGGGCACTCTCCAGTGGAAAGAGTTTTTGTACAGAACGATTTAATAGTTCAATCTTACCTCTAACTGGCTTTCTTACCCTTGCACCTCTCACGTTTCCATCTGCTCCTTTGATCAATCCGTCAATGACCCCTACTTTCCACAAGCCTCGCTTGACGTTGTCTTCGAATATAAGCACAAGATCTCCTGTGTCTATTGGGGCTGCTTCTCTGGATTTCAGTCTATGTACTTCACGTAACACTGTAAGGTACTCTTTACACCATCGATTCCAGAAATGGGTTAATTTCATTGTGAGAAATAAAAAACGGTTAGTCAATTGATCACAGAGATTTTCTTCATCCTCACTGCTTGTCTCTTGACTTACGTTTTGTGATAAGCTTGAGAGTCTGTGCCCTAGGATCAAATGCGAGGGTGTCAAAACGTGTTCCTGTGGTTCATCATAAGAATATTTCAAGGGTCGAGAGTTTAACGTACACTCTATTTCTGCAAGTACAGTACTGAGCTCATCAAAGGTAAACTCTGCATTTCCAAGCACTTTCCTTGCACAACGTTTGACTGATTGAGCCATCCTCTCAAAGAAACCTCCCCAACAAGGGCTTCGCTCAAGGTTAAATTTCCAGGATATACGCTTAGACACTAAATAATCCTGAAACTTGGAATCTTTGAACAAAACATCTAACAACTTGCTAGTAGCTTTAAATGTCTTGGCATTGTTCGATACTACGATCTCAAGAGTGCCTCTCCGTGCACAAAAGCGACGTAGACAGTTGATAAACGTGAATGTATTGAGATCTGACACGAATTCTAAATGCAAGGCTTTGGTTACGCAGCAAGGGAACAAGGCTAAATAAGCTTTTGACATCTCAACATCCTTATCCTTAACAAAAGAACGGCCCAGCAAAGTCAACACCGACCCTGCTGAAAGGCGGTTCTTGGGTCACTCGGAATTCTGGCAAGGCTGCACTGGGTTTTGGGTTGAAAGCTTTCCCTTCATGCTTTCTGCAAAATAAACATGACTTTAAAACCTTCTTTACATACTGTCTTTCTTTCATTGCCCAAAATTTGGTTCTCCACTCGGCTAACAGTCCATCTAACACCACCATGATGCACTCGTTTGTGACACTCAAGAAACAGAAGTTGTGTTAACCGGTTTTCTCTGAGAAGAATAATTGGATTTTTTGCTTCCAATTCCAATTCTGCACTCTGCAGTTTACCTTTTCATACAAGTACCTTGTCAATCTCACAAATCCGTAAGCTCTCTTTCGTTTTCTTCAAGTTATCTCCCTCCTACAACTGTTTTTGTGCATCTTTCACCTACTGCATTTCCGCATTCGCAACCTCGTCCACACTCAAACTATCCAAACATATTTCTTGTCCTTCTCTTTTAGCTTTCACATTTTTAATAACTTTGAAGAGCCATCATCTTTGTCACTAGTGGAGCTATATGCAATTTGAGAAATGCAATTAACATTCACATTCTCAGAATTATCAAGGCTTTTACCTTTGAGTGGACCCGACAGAACCAATCCCAACGTAGTTTCGACTGCTGCTGGCTCGTTAGGCCCCCCTCGTATAGATTGATCCTCTTGAAATTGCCAGATGAAATCTGAGCCGATTAAAACTTGCACAGTCAGGACGTCATGGTACCTAGAAGTATCGGAGAGCCAAATATTATTAAGATGTTGATAATGGTTCTTAATCTCCTCTGGATGCTCGTGTCGTGAAATTTAATTGCTCCATTCATTCTATAATTTTGCTTCTCCTAATTAATCTCACTGTTTTACGTCATCTAGATTATAACACCCTGCATTCTTTCCAAACATTACTTCACCTAGCCCTTCCTGTTATTTATTTTAATTAACGTAAAGTCTGCATATTTTCAACTTCGATGAATGTATATAATCGCAGGAAATTCCTAGTCAGTCAGTCAGTCAGTCAGTCAACATCAAATACAGAGCAAACACAACTTGTTTCTCTCTCTGGCTCCGTGTTCTCTGCACGTAAACCCAAGAAGAAATGGCAAGGAAAGCTCGGAGAGGTGGGTCACGTAGCTTGATGGGAATACAGACAAAATTCCTACACTCGTTAGTGATAATAGTAATTTCCCACAACAAAACATAAAATATTTATGCTCTTTCCACCTATCAAGGAAGAAAGAAAGAACTCCACAGCCTCTCGCACTTTCCTCTCAGCTTCTTTCTGCCCGAATGCTCCAATACCTAAGCTCTCTCTCTTGACAGCTACCAATCCCAACCCACTTACAGCTGCAGATGTTATGAAGTACCTATGGCTACCACTGTCAAACAGCACACGTACTCTGCTTTCATCCTTTTCATTCACTTTCCCCATAGCTGTTTGAAGAGCTACTCTCCCACCAGATCCTGTGCTTCCTACCCATTAAACCGCATCGACACTAAGCGGAGGTGCTGTTTGCACTGAGTGGGACATAAGGTTGGGCTGCGCTTCCTTAGTTTCCTGTTTGGGCTGGGAATTGGGGGAAATAGATACATGATGATTCCCCATACAAGCGTTACATTTACGGTTAGAGCGACAATTAAAAGATCTATGCCCACTAATTAAGGAAACGAAACACTTAGCATAATTTCTTACAGTCCTTACTAGCATAAGTTGCTTACAGTCCTCTTCAGTGGCTACTTTAGAGCAGTCCTCGTGAGCATGTTCTTCACTGCAATAAATGTACCTTTTCTTCATTTCTTCTCTACCCGCAAACAGAGCATTGGATGTGCCAAGTGATCTCGAATTTCCATCATGCTGTGCCTGTGGCCTAGGCCTTCTACCAAATTCGCTATTGCCAGTACTGCTTTTCATCAGCGGAATATAACACTCTCTAATCTCCACTTTATTTAACAGGGCTGACAGCGTTTCCTTCAAATTCCACCCAAGGTGAGCCTTTCCAACCTCTCTGATCATTCCAATTCGAACAATTTCAGGTAACTTGTCAAGGAGTACAGGAAAAATAATGCTCAAATGCGTGATTTTATCCACACTCCAAGCTTCGAGTCCACGGAACTGCGCCTCCAGGTGAGCATGAAACGATCTCAATCGGCTGACCTTTTTCTCATTGAAGACTGGTGCTAAATTCAAATGTTGATTAATATGGGCTCGTTGGATTACGGCTGGATTAGCATAGCGACTTTTGAGAAGTTTTACAGCGGTTTCATATGAAGCGTGCGTCATTTGAATTCCGGAAATTACGCTCTTCGCTGGCTCCTCCAGCAACTCCCTCAGATACTTCAATTTATCAACATTTGCCAAGTCCGGGTTATCGTTTATAGCACTGCAAAAACTGTCCCAGAACTCTGCCCATTCGTGTGTTTTGCCATTAAACTTGTTTAACCTAATTTAGGGAGCTTTACACGTACCTTACTGCTCTTGAACCCTGCCTGACTCCCGTTTGATTGAGCAGAATGGGCTGATGCAACCGACTCGATACTCTCTTGTGACACAGAACGGTGAAATGTAAGCAAATTAAACCTTCTTGAACGTACTGTCGTGGTTTCCATAATATCCTCTAGCTTTCCTTCGATCAGTATGATTGACCCAACGATTTTGTCTCGATAGCCCTTGTCACGTGTGTGCTTGTCACATGTTAATTTAAAGTAATTGTTTTGTGTTTTATTCCAGTGCTTATTGTTGTAATTTTACTAGTGATTATCTATGTTGACTTCATATCTTGTGTTAACTGTTGTGTACTGTGCATCTGTCATTAGTGTAGTATGTTCCCCGTTGTATCTTCCGTTGCTAACATATACTAACGAGATCATTCATGTAATACTTATATAATCAAGCTTAGATAAATATTCAGTTAAGATTTTGTGATTGAAGAATACGGAGCGTGAACACGTCCTCTTTCTGGCTAAAATCTCTGGCTACCGAACGTTACACCCTTCGCTTCGTCCATTTCCTTTTTCCCAATTTCTTCCTCAAGATCGATAACATGTTCCAAAATATCATCGTCCTGTTTCTTCAGTGTACTCTGGAGCTCTTTAAGTTTCAATAAATTCTTTTTAACGCCAGAGTATCCACTGCTGCTTCCACATTTTCGAAAATGTCTTTCACTTGTTTCTCGATAACCGTAGCATTTCTTCTGAATAAACTTCGCTTTTTCTTCAGTCTGTCGTAGTCTTCCATACTTGTATAAGACTATCCCGCTCGGTGGACCAATTGCCAGAGAATTCCACTCCGTTTTGCTATCTATGAGCCTGACACAAGAATAGAACTCAAAAAATACAACGGCTACATACTCAATCTCTCAATTCTTACTTCTACGTTCGTTGCACACAAATTTTTTTCAACAACTCCTTTTTTCCCTACTCAGATGATGTGTCCTCATTTCACAATGAGGAAACATGCAATGAGCTTAAGGGCACATAAACACGAGCACCTTAAATTTGCCTAAAACAGTAGGGTGCAGCGTAAGGAGGTGTAAATTCGAGACTGTCTGTCCTTATTTTGCTCATCAAAATAAGTAACACATGTCAGTTTTCCTGATCCGTGATGACTGGTGACATCATAACTCTTTGATAAAAGCTTTGGGAAGTTTCTTTGAACGATACTTTGAATATTGTCTCACAGTGAATACCGAAACTTGCAAACGCTCTACTAGTGCTTTCTATACATTGTCTTATATTAAAATGTCAAACTTCAGACGTAGGGTTCATCAAAATTTTCTGCATCTGGAGAACCAACAATGCCTAAAGATTCGGAGTTGTTTGAAGAGGAAAGCCAGTCTCAGTCACTACTTGCACGAAACTATGGTAGAACAAGCACACCAATGTCTCATTTCTATGTACCGCAAATTTTCCTCGTATAATGATTTTAGCATCCCTGTCATCAGACCAAGAAGCTCACAAACTCAATTTTATTTTAAACCTTCTTTTATGAAACAAAATTACAACCAAACAGCAGAATGTTTATCTTCATGATCGAAGCAGCGTTGTTATGCCTTCACCCGCTGCAACCCATCAGCTGATGCTTCGGGGAAAGAACGAGTCCACTGAAAACAGAGGTCATTGGACAATAAAGCAAACGGATGCACTGGTAAACGCATGGAAAGAAGCATTTGTCGAGTTGGAGAGTCACAAGAACCCTCATGCGTGGAGAAGAATAATGGCAGACTTTAACAAGGTAAGGTTTAATCAACTGTAGTGGAATGCCCATCCGCTAGAACCACAATCTGAGCCGCGTACTTTGTACATGTACGTTTTGGTAGACTGACACCATCTGTGAGCAACGCAATTTATGCTCAATTGTTTGTGAAAACATTTACAGGACCTCTTGGAAGACAATGTTTTTTGTCTTCATGTGTGTTTCCTCTGGGAGGAATACTTTGAGCCCGTCAAATGATGTTGCTCTTGACATGGCTGATGCAATTACTAGCAACTTCGATTCTTCTCTTAAACCGTTTAGAATTACTCGATAAAAACGACTCTTTTTCTGGCTTTATTTTATCTAACTTCTTCAATCTCTTACAACAACCAAAAGCAACGCCTTAATCATACAGCATGTTTCTAAACTTAATGATGAAATTTAATCAAAATCGATCAATCAAAAGACAATAGGCTCCCATCACCGCCCTCAGCTGGGTGCGTGGCGAGCGCGCGGCAGGAACTGCGACATTCCCCCTCCTGGAACCTGGCTAAGGGTCCAGCATCAGCTTTGATTTGCAACGAGCATCTTTGGCCGCGGCACGGCTTGACTGGCGTCTGTCACTTTCACACTCCATTCCCTTTCGCAAAAAAAAAAAAAATCAACAAAATTAATTTCTAGAGGATAACGTTTTTGGATAGGTCGGTTAATACTTTCCAACTTACCTCTACCTACCTTTGAATTTTTGCACCTCTTGGTTCTCCATCTTTTCCAAGTATGACTTCATCCACAATAGCGATTTTCCATTGGCCACGCTTGACGTTGTCCTCTGCTACCAATACAATGTCTCTTTTCTTCACCACAGTGGCTTCGCCATTATTCTTTGATCTGTGGAATTCTCTTAAGTCCGTCGGGTACTCGTTCCTCCATCTGTTCCAATAGTGTAATCGCTTTGTAAGATGGTCATCATCATCACTGTCACCCACTGTTGTAATTCCCTCTGATATCAATGGAAAGCGATGCCCCAGAATTAGATGCGATGGTGTTAACGCTTCGCCTAATTCATCATACGAGTACGTTAATGGCCTCGCGTTTAACGTACTTTCTACTTCTGCTAGAACTGTGTTAAGCTCGTCAAACGACAGCCTGGCATTACCGAGAACCTTACGGAGACACCGTTTCACACTCCCTACCATACGCTCATAATATCCTCCCCACCAAAGTGAAAGGGATAAGTTGAACTTCCATGATATTCTATGCTGTCCCGTAAATTCTTGCAAACTGTAATCCGTTGTGAGCTTTTTCAACAGGCTATTTGGAGCTTTAAACGTTTGCGCGTTGTCAGAATTAATCAAATTGGGCTTTTTCCTTCGAGCACAGAATCTCCTCAGGCAATTGACAAAGGTCGCTGTTTGCAAATTAGGAACCAACTCTAAATGCACAGCTCTCGTGACGCAACAAGTGAGCAATGCGACATAGGTCTTTTCTGCACCTTCTTTCACGTACAACGGGCCAGCAAAATCAACTCCAACATTATTGAATGGCAATGTTTCGGTAACTCTGAAGTCGGGCAAATCACTTGTCGGACGTGGTGTGAATGCCTTTCCATCAAACCTTTTGCAAACCAAGCATCTGTTCAGTACCCATTTCACTTGTTGCCTTTCTTGCGGCACCCAAAATCGTCCTCTTAGCTCTTGCAAAGTCAACCGCAAATTGTTGTGACAAACACGAGAGTGACAATCTTGAACTACAAGATCAGTGAATGCGTTGTTCTTGGGAAGAAGAGTTGGGAATTTCCTCTGATAATCTAAATCTGCATTTCCAAGTCTTCCTTTGCAGATAAGCAATCCGTTATCTTCTACTACTCCAAGTTGAACTGACAGTTGCTTATAGCCATCGCTATCTAGCATACACTCCTGCACATCCTTAATTCACAACCTCTCAGCTGCTTCTAACTCTTGAATTCCCAGAGCACCTAAACTCCTAGGTTGCTACTACGGCTACTACGAAGACTTCTCAAGTTATCTACGAATCTCTTAACATAAGCACTAACTCTCAACAACTTTGATAACCTACTATGTCTCTGTATATCAACAATCTTGCTCACACCATAGGTTTCCACATTCATAAGCACAGCTGCATCCTTTCTTTACTCCTCTCTTATCTCATCTGAATCATCAATTAGCATTGGCTTCGGCCAGAATTTGATATCTTCTCCCAACCATGGAGGTCCTTTCCACCACAATCTGCTGTTTTTCAACTCGATTGCTGTGACTCCTCGTGAACCTAAGTCAGCTGGGTTATCAACACCAGCGACGTGTGACCAGCTCTCTTTCTTGCTCAAACTCAGGATTTCGTTTACTCTATGCTGAACAAATTGTTTCCATTCACCACCATTGAAAATCCAATAAAGTGTGGACTTGCTGTCTGACCAATAATAGATCTGATCTATCTCCACCTGGCTTCCTATAGCAGTAATAATAGTGCTCATCAAATTTGCTAGACATCAATTCCAGCCTTGGAATGGTCAGTTGCTTCAACGGTGCTACTCTTGTTTTAGCACTTAACAAGGTGATGAAACTTCCTTCTGTGGTTTGTTCCACCAAATAAACCATTGCACAATAAGCTGCTTTAATGGCGTCTCCAAAGCCATGCAATTGTCTACTCACTACCTTGCCTTTATCTCTTGTCAACACACATCTTGGAACAGCGATGGTTCCTGTTTCCTGCAAGTCTTCTAGCCATGCCATCCACCGTACGTAACTCTGTTCAGGTAATTCATCATCCCATCCAAGTTTTTCCTTGCAAAGCTCTTGAAACAGTATCTTTGCAGATATTGCTACAGGACTAAGCCGTGTGGATCATACAGCGAGGCTAACGCATTCAGTATTCCTCGTTTTGTAGCTTGTAAGGACTTGCATATTGTGTCTCTTCTCTCTTTGAGATCAAATTCCAAGATATCATCCACAAACTTCCACTTGATCCCCAATACCTTGTTGCTTTCTTATATTGGTTTACTGATACCCAAGCTTTCCTTAGCATATGAGGTGTCTTCTTGATGGCTACTTTCTCCTCCTACTACACTAGACTCTCTGCTACTGGTTTCCTTGGTCATCCACATTTCCTTGGTCATCACTAAGTCATCCACATAAAAACTTCCTGTCATCTTCTCCACAAACACAGGATCTTCTTCAAACGCATTGATGTGGTTTCTCAGTACACAGCTCAACAAGAAAGGTGAGGAATTACATCCAAATACCACTCTGTTGAATCTATATGTAACAACCTCTGGATTGCTTACATGAATATCTCTCAACCACAAAAATCGTAAACAACCTCTATCTTCTTCATGGATCTCGATGTTGAGAAATGCCTTTTCAATGTCACCCACTAAGGCTATAAGATTCATTCTAAACCTCATCAGTACATCAAAGATCATTGGGGTTAATGGCGGTCCTACATGTAAACAATCATTCAGGGAAACTCCAGACTTTTTTGCCTTACACGAGTCATCAGACACTACTCTATTTTTTGTAGTCTCCACATTCTCTCTGATTACAGCTCTGTGTGGTAAGTAGTGTACCTTGCTTTCAGTTTCTAATTCCGTAACCTCTTCAATTATTCCCTCCTTATTCTGCTGAGTAATAATCTCATCATATGGCTCATACACCTGTGGATTCTGCTGCAACTTCTTCACCTGACTCATTAGCCTTTGCAGACTAATATTATTGTTAGCTGGCAGTGGCTTATGGCCTAATTTCCACGGAAGCCCCACTGAATACCTCTTACCAGTAAACAAAATATTATCCAGTGTGTTTTCATGTACCGAATCTTCCTCTCTAATGCCAATACTATCTAGATCCCACAATCTATAAACATACTCACTGATACTGCACTTATAATCAAATGTAGGTGTGGCCTCAATACAACAATTCACATTGCATTCAATAGAATCAATAGGCTTTCCTGGCAGAGGTCCAGACAATACCCATCCAAGACTTGTTTTTACCGCAACAGGTTCTCCTTGCCCTCCTCGTATTGTTTGCCCTTCTTGAAATTGCCAAAGCCAATCTGAGCCTATGAGGCAGTCAATCTCAAGGGCATCTTGATAGCGGCAAACACCTGAGAACCACAGATCCTTCAAATGTAAAAACTTTCTCTTCACAACTTCTGCATGGATATTTGGAAGATCAGAAATGTTCCCTACAATAAATGCTTCAACTTTGTTCCCTTCTTCACCCTGCAATGAACTCAAATCAAATTTAACAACTTCTCTAGCAGCAAAATTTCCTCCTTTACTGCCAAATGTTTTTATTGTCAACTCTTCACTCCTCTCAGGCCTCAATCCTAGTCTACTGGCAGCCTTGGCCGTGATGAAAGACTTCTGGCTTCCTGTATCAAACAGAACTCTTACCACACACTCTCTCTTGCCATCAACCATGGCCAAGGCTGTCTGCAGGGCCACTCTCTCTCCAGACCCAGTGTTGCCTACCCAGGGCGATGCGCTAACATCCAGCTGCGATGCAGGGGGTGCAGTCGCAGTTGGCTTAAACAATGCTTCCTTAAAGGGTGCAAGCATGGGGCAGATTGCGCGGTGATGGTTTCCTTTACTGCACATACTACAATTTACTATAAATTGACATTTAAAGGATCTATGCCCTGATCTAAAACAAATAAAAAACATCTCGCAGTCTTTAATAATACAGACTTACGCTCTTCAGGGTCTTTGATCTTCTCACACTCATCTGATGGATGATCTTCAGTGCAGAAAACACATCTTCTTTTCGCATCTTTGGCTGCAAACAGAGCAGACGCCGTAGGAGGCCTTTCTTGAAATTTAGGCCTGTTGTGGTTGCCTTGTTCCGGTTTCTTGCTAGGTTGATAAACAGGCATGAGCGGAAAATGCCCTTCCAAAACATCTAATTCTTTTCCCAATGCGGTCAGAAAATCGTCCAAATTCCATTCCATATGACTACACTTCCAAACCGAATCATGTTGTTTCTGAGTGCTTCCGGTATTTTCCCCATCAATACAGGCACAACAACACTTGAATAGGAATTCTTGTCAATGGCTTGAGTCTCCACCGCACGATATCTGGTCTCAATCTGGCCATGTAGATTACGTAATCTTGTGACGTTCTTTTCTTGAAAAACAGGATTGAGATTTAGCAGATCGTTGATATGAGCTCGCTTGATCACGCTGGGTTTCGCATATCTTGCTGTCAACAGCTCAATCGCAGCGTCGTAATCAGCTTCTGTTAAAGCGAATCCCGTGACCACGCTTCTCGCAGGCTCTTCCAGATAACTTCTGAGATATTTGAATTTATCCACCTTGGCAAGCTCTGGATCGTCATGAACAGCACTCTTGTAGCCGTCCCAAAACTCTTGCCAATCTGAAATTCTTCCCCCAAACTTCTTGAGCTCCAACTTCGGTAGCTTGACTCGTCTGCCACGTATCTCTGTCACGATATTTGAGGATGTTGATGCTTTCGAGCACAAGCTTTCGTGAGATGAAGCTCTGGATGGAATCTGTGTTGATTCCACTTCTTCCTTTTCTGACATTTCTTCTGCGTCTTTCAGAATTTCAGCCTTCTTTTTCAACATCGTTGAAAACTGTTGCATTTTGATAAGATCTTTATCATCTAAGATGTCCTTAACTTTGTTCAAAAGTTTCGTTGTGGTTCATCGTTGAACCTTTCTCTTCCTTTTCGCTTTCTCTAGTTCGTTCATTCTAGTCGATTTATCCGGCTCGGTGGACCATATGATGCAATTACTAGCAACTTCGATTCTTCTCTTAAACGGTCTAGAATTACTCGAGAAAAAACGACTCTTTTTTTGGCTTTATTTGATCGAACTTCTTCAATCTCTTACAACAACCAAAAGCAATGCCTTAATCATACAGCGTGTTTCTAAATTTAATTCAAAATCGATCAATCAAAAGACAATAGGCTCCCATCACCGCCCTCAGCTGGGTGCGTAGCGAGTGCGCGGCAGGAGCTGCGACAATTATGGCGCGGCATAGGGGTCAAAAACATTTTGCAGTACTGTCTCCTCGTCGCGCATATGCAACCACGAAACCTGGTTGCACAGTTACAGAAATTTTACGACCATGATACCTACATTTCGTGGCCGAGACTACCAGCCACGAAACCCGGGTGTCATTGTCGTATTCACAGTCTCGCCACAAAATGCCTTTTCGTGGTGGCGCAATTTACGACCACGAAACCCCGCTTTACAGCGCAGCCTCGTTTTGAATGTGCGAACACGAAACCCGGTTTTGCGGCACAGCCTCTTTTTGAATATGCGACCACGAAACCTGGTTGTGCAACTCAGCCTCGTTTTGAATATGTAGCATGAAATTTGAATCTTTGAATTGTTGAAGTTTTACCGTAAGGTTGGTATTAAGGTTTTTTAGAAAACTTTTTCAATGCAAAAATCCGAAAATTTTACCAAACACCCTGTTACCAGACTCTAGACTACTGCTACCAGACCCTGTTACCGGACTCTAGACTACAAACGATCAAACGCATCGAGAATAGAGGAAAGAACGTAATTGCATCAAAACTTGGAAAGAATATGGATACACGAATTCCATCAGTATCTAGCTTGATTAAAATGAGAGCATTTTTTTTTTTTTTTTTTTTTTAATTTTTTTAATAACGATATCCCTTCAGCTTTAGATATAAGATACATAATAATAACATAATATAGTATAATATAAGTGATTGCTTAAGTCATTAAATAAGTTAAAATAAGGGTAAATACAAATGTGAAATAAAGCGATACTGTTCTTCCAGGGAGTCGTTTTGGTCATTCTGAGTTATCATTGCTCAGTAAATGTCTTTTTAATGTTTTTTTAAAGACGGGTAGCGATGACAGCTCTCTGATCTCAATTGGAATACTATTCCAATTGAGATTACTAATAGTAATCTCAATTGGAATAGTATTAACAATACTAAAATTAACAATACTCAATTACTAATAGTTACTAACAGTAATAGTATTACCAACATGACTGACTAAACATTGTGCAAATTTCGTTGATTAAAATTATGATTATGAGGAAATACCAGATAATGAACATCGAAAATATTATTGTCGTATAAATTTAACATCACATCACCATTGTGAGAACTTCCTTTTATTTCCAGAAACCTTTTGAATGTTGGCGCGAAAGATAGGTCGTCATAACAAAGGTTGCATTTTCGGAAACGAGGCTGCGCAGCAAAACCGGGTTTCGTGGTCGCACATTCAAAACGAGGCTGCGCTGCAAAACCGGGTTTCGTGGTCACACATTCAAAACGAGCTTTCGCTGCAAAACCGGGTTTCGTGGTCGCACATTCAAAACGAGGCTGCGCTGCAAAAACGGGTATCGTGGTCGGGTTTCGTGGTCGCACATTCAAAAAGAGGTTGCGCCGCAAAACCGGGTTTCGTGGTCGCAAATGCGCGACGAGGAGACAGTACGGCGAAAGGTTTAACCCCTATGCGGCGTCATACTGCGACAATGGCCACATACATGAACATGCGTGAACACGAGCTCAGGTGAGTACAAGCCAACATACCTCAGAGATTGTCCCTGTGCCTTGTTGATGGCAAGGCAGTATGCTTGTCTGACTGGAAATTGCGGTCCTTTTATTTTGAACGGCATTTCACTGTTCTGTTTTGACAATGATATTCCGGAAATCATGACCTGCTGGCCTTTGTGCTCCTTCGTGATGACCTCTGCTGTGACGACGTTATGGAGATAGCGTACAGTAAGTCTTGTGCCGTTGCAAAGACCTTTCTTTGGATTTAGATTGCTCAGAAGAATGATTGTTGCACAAATCTTAAATGAAGAGAGATCAAATTTACGACGTTTATTATTGAAGGATCATTATGTACATTAAAAAAAGTGCAAGATTAAAGTATCTTTAGTGCATATGAAACTTTTACCTTGAGTCTTAGTCGGTGTAATGGCATTCCAGTGGGAATTAGGTTGTTGAGAAACTCAATTGGATATGCCGCCCCCTCATCTGGATCCTCTGTTATGACACTGTCTGTGCTGTAGAATGTTCTCTCGGGAGTTTGTAGTCTTTATCTGGATCCTGTAACAACGTTATGACAGTGTTACAGGATCCAGCATGATGTGTGACTGTGCTGAGTTAGGCTGGGGATATATGAAGTTGAGCATCTCCTCTTGCGAAGATGTGCATATTTGTTGTTGTGGCAAAGTGATACCGTAAAGTGCATCATGTGGCTCTTTCTTTTTGCCGAGTTTTATGAGCCATTCTGAGAATTCTCTGTACTATCCATCTTGAACAGCTCTCGTGTTTGTGTGCAGGCGATGTTGCTCGAACTGTGCACACAAATCACTGATTTCATATGAATTAAGACTCTCTGACACGATTTTCTCTCTTCCAGCTTTTGGAACAACAGGTATGCCTTGTCTGAAATCGCCACAAAATGACATGAATTTGCCACCAGATGCTTGTCAACTCGTGTTGTGGAGACTGCTTATAATGCCAATTATTGGATCATTGAGGCCCCGTCCCATATGAACAGGGTTTTTTCACGCAACAATTCTGCTCTTATGATCTGTCGCTTGACATTGCATGTTGATTCCATCATCAATTGTATTGGAATTTGAAATTGTGAATGTGATGTCTTGCCGTCGATAGGCAGTGTAGCTTCAATTCCTGACTAAGCCATGCACTGAACTTTACGTAACTTGTTGGGGAGATGAACATGGCCATCCTTTGTTTCAGTCCTTTGTTTTAAGGGTTTTGTTTTACCAATCAAAACATTCCCATATCTGCGCAATTGCGCATCTTTCAGTAATGACGTAATACAAGTTTTGAAATTAGCCAATCAAAACTGCCAACCAAGATTAATCTCAGTTCACAAGTGATCACGGAAGTTCCATTTCACTTCCGTGGTCGTGCTCAAATTTGTCTGTAGATGAAGAAACACAGCGACAACAAACACCATACCATTCCGTGTTATCTGTTTCGTTTCGTACAATCAAATAGCTATACTCTCTGCTCTGAAGAGTTGTTGATTCTCAAAACAAAACAAAATTTGATACTCCTCACTGAATTACTTTCATTAGCCTTTTTATACACTACATATAATGTACATAGATCTGGTTCTGTTCAGAAAATGATATGTTTGGAATTGTTTTGTTCAAAGATTGTTGTGTTTCATTTGTGGTTCAGCGGAATTCCAGTTTTGTTTTTACCGTGTAGTCTGGTTTGTGCACAGAATCTGTTTTAAGATAATGTGTAATATATTTGTTCTGCACTAATAATTCCAGTTATATTTAAACTTCTGTTAGAGTGCTCCTTGATGTTGTTCAGATTTGTTCGTAACTCAGGCCCGCGCCCGGTCATGCGATCCTAGCTTGAGGGCTTAGCTAAAGTTTGTGGCCCAAGCATCTGTCCATGCGTACTTTTGGCAAAGGTATTCACTGCTCCGGAGATATTCTTAATATTCCAAGAATTGAAAAAATAATTTTCCAGTTGAAAATTTCAGCGCAAAGATGCCACAAAAAAGTTTGGCTCCATAGCTTAGCTTCAAGGATTTCCTCCATTGCGGTGAAATGGAAATCTGAAGAGTGATTTTCAGAAAGCCTTAGTGCGGTTGCGCAGATATGGGAATTTCTGAACAACCTGAAAACCGACGATGTTCATCTCCCCAACAATGACGAAGTAGTAACGATTAACAAAATCGGCTGGTAGCTGAAGAAAATGATCGTAGTTGGTGATTGACAAACCATGATTTCTGTCAATATCATGTAGACATTGATAAATATGTCCGTGTTGGAAGGTTATATCTGGATTGTTGAGCTGATCACGTCTGACAAAGTCTTCACTCACAGCGTCTTTGAAGGCGTTGAATAGAGTTCTGATATCTGATGGCGTTTGAAAGAGTAGCAATGATGCAAACAACTGCCTGAGCTGTGAAGGCATATTGATAATGACAGCTTTATCAAGAACGTGAGATCTCAGCATCATCTTGTAAGAGCACAATAGCTAATGCTGCATCAGTGAATGAGTCACAGAGATTACCTTCTACCTTTTGAAGGTCTTCAAATGACGTACCTTCTGGTTTATGCAGTAGCAAAAGTCTGAGTACAAATTTTCGTTCGCATGGTTTGGGCTCTACTTTAATCTAGCAATGATTGGCATTGTTCTTCGTTGTATGGCTGTCCATGTTTTATAACGCTCCTGAAAGACATAGTGTTTTGCTATCCCAAAAAAGATGTACTGACGGGCAGCTGGATGTTCCTGGTTGAGTTCAAACCATGCTGTGACTGTTGTTCTGTCACCAATGTTGTTGAGCCTTTGTTGGTCATCATTGTTGTGAAATATGACTTGTTGTTCAAGTGGTAGATGAACAGAAAGCCTTTTGACTATGTGGCTTTTGTCGTGCATGGGGAGGTGCAGAGGCCGATGGACAGCTTCATGTGGTCCAACACATCTTGCTTTCATGGATTGACGCACTTCATCGTGCTCAATGTCCTGAGGTACGTGTTGTTGATTTTCCCAAAGAATTGGCCAAATTATGTCCTTTGTGGATAAATCTGAAAATTTACCTCACACTTTCACTCTACTGCAGATTTCCACGTTGATATGGCATGATACGTAATGAGTAGGCGTAGTTTGTTATGTGGCACTACCCAGGTATCATCCTAAATGTGATCATTTAAATTGACTGTATAAAGACAGCGTTGTCTGTAGAGGGGACAGCCGTTGAAATTGACTTGAGTGTCAGCAACGTGTTCTTTTGGAAACCGCCTTTTGCATTTGTTGTTTTCCATGCAAACGCATTGAGGATTTAAAGGTTTGCATGTTCCATGTGGCACGTTCTTTAGGAGCAAGCTGGGGGTACTTTGTATCCCGTGGGTCTGGAATTTTTACTAATATCAGTTGATCCACGTGACAACGAATAATATAATGAGAAGTTGTTATTGAAATCACATACAGAACTGTTGTAGCGCATTTCCATCATAACATACTCTGCATGGGATATACATCTAACTAGGAGAGAAAGAAATTTAACTACATGTAAATACTACCTGTTTTGGAGTTCGTGGTTTATCAGCTTGTGAAAGAAATAGGATCATGTGTGCATGTGGTAGTCCTCTCCTTTGGAATTGAATGACATATACATGTGCTGTGACATGTCCAAGAATGTGGTTGTGCAGTATGTTTTCGAGTAGTTCTGTTAGTTTAAGCTGAAATACTTGTTTGAAAATGTCTGGCCGATCATCAGCAATTTAATGCGGATAAATGTTTTTTCCCATCTCCTTCCATTTTTGATTGGCAGTCATTGCGAGGAAGATGTCTGCCTTGCCATACTTCCTTACGATTGTCATTGCATCTTGAAAGTGTTGATACAGGTTTCTCTGGCTGCCTGTAAAGGATGATGGTAGAATGATAAAATAACCAACATCGATATGCATGGGCTGGTTGGGACTATTAGCCCTAGCCATCTTGTTTTCGATTTCAGCTTTTCTGTTGAGATGATCCATCATGCCACGATATGGGACAACACGAAGGTGAGGTTGATTTTTTATAATCCAGCTCAGTTTGTTGCCATCTATCTTCGCATGTGCGTCCACCAGATATTGTGGAACTAAAGGTGATACAATGTGTATAGCTGGGAATGCATCCCTGACCTCGATTCTCTATAAATAGTAATCTATCTCTTTCTGTTACACCTGTTAATGATCCAAAGCAGAAGTTAGAGAAATAGGAATTCAAATGTGCCCAGCATAAACGAATAATAAGTTATGAATGGCTGAAATCATATTGTAGCAATTACTTGTCATGTAATAGACCTTTTAGTAAATTGTGATAAATGGTGGTCCAGCTATGGCATGACGTACAATATCAGCCTTCCATGATGTCATAACCATTAATGAGTTGTGCTGGAAATGCTTTAATAAATGTTTTGATTCGGCAGTATCACCAGCACATAAATGAATAACTTGGACTGGATGTGGTTGAATTGGATCCAGAGTGATTAAACTTCCCATGCCTCAATTGTTGCATTTTTTTGTGTTTTGCTCTTCACTGAAGTATCTGCACCACAATGAATGCCTGTTCTGTTCATTTTGTTTAAGTAGTGTGGTAATGGGGAGAAGGAGATGATGTTCTCAGCTCCATTGTTCTCAGCTCCATTGTTATCTGATTTGCATGGGGTACTGGAACTACGTCTTGCATCTCTATATCTGCAGGTTGTTCTGCTGCTGGTACCTCTCGGTTCTGAATGGGAAGCTCTGGTTCCATTTCCATCTCCATTGGCTGTATCTGTGGAAAAGGATACTGTGTTGGAAATGGCTGATATTCATTGTCTTCCAGCTGACGGTTTTTAAGAGGCACTTGCGGGAGATGGTTAGGGGCTGCAAGTTTTGAATCGGTGTGGTCTGCCTCCGGAAGCTGAGGTTGTTCGTTGTACTGTCTTTGATACTGACGATACAGCCTCATCTGATTTCTGCGTCCTGCTCCTGTGATACTTCTCTTGGCCTTGGGTGGCATGGTGCAAACTTTGATATGAAAAAGAAGTATAAAGTATGAGAAGTACGATTAGGCAATATTATTGTAAATGTTATTACTTGATGACAATGGCCAAAATAGCAACAACAATGATAATAATTACAGCCTTGTGTAAATTTGCAACACAAAGGAAAAATATTATATATTTCTAGAGTTCCGTAATGGTATGTCCAAATTTGTAAGGCTGATTATAAAGAAGTATTGCCATATAATATATTGTGTATTCTATGAATACGCGTACGTTCAACTGCGGTCGTTTCTGTTGTTTGAACAGTCACTGAAATGGAATAGAGTAAATTTCTCTCAAAACTCTCAGCAATTGAAACAAAGTAATCACGAAAGGAAAATCAGAATGCAATTAAAACTAACCTGTTGAATCCAGTGCAGTTTTTAAGGAATGGAAAGATTAAATTATTAGTTCACAGTAAATTTGTTGAAAAAAGGCCCAATAAATGTTTTGTCATATATTCGAAGATCCAAACACGATTAACACGAAACACGAAATATAACAAACACGATTTTTTTATTGGTGGTAAAGAGTAGTTCGTAGAGGTAAAATTTGCAAAGAGAAACATTGTAAAGCAAAAATGTAAGTTCCTTGTTGAAAAGAGTTTTTGAAAGTGAGGTGTCCGCAATGTGAAAATCGATCTGGCTTGACCTTCAATTATAAAAACAAGACAGAATTAAAGAATCAAAGCTAAGAAATTCCTTTGAAAAGTTAGTCATAATGAAAAAAGCTAGTTAATTAATATATTTCTTAGCGAGCATTTTTTCCTCAAAATCTATGGTTAGAAACAAAAGAGAAACTAGAATAGTTTTAACCATGAAACATTTATTTGGCAAGCGATGCCGGATAACTGAACAACAGGTAACCTGTTCTTGTTGTTAAAAGAATATCAAGATCAACAATAATTGTTGACATTATTAAGGGAAATGGTCATGAAGCTTATAATTATTATCACAACGATTACAATACTTATTCAGCGCAGCGATAAGTAATTGCGTATAACTATAGCCGTTTGGAAAATCGGCCACATCTACATCTGGACCTGCTAAAATTATGTAAATAATTGTGCAAATTATTGGAGACGGGATTTCTATTGTATTCTACAGCTTCCACGATTGGTTTATACACGTCGCATGATAAAAAAGGAGGGAAACTTACTCAAAAAAGGGAATTCCACCGGTGCATCACATTGGTTATAAAGATCGGTGGAGGGGGGGGAGCAAACTAGCTCGTGCATTGGAGAGACAAAAATATTTTGGGAGAGACGTGCAAAGTGCCGTGCAGACCTGCATTGAGGGTAGGCACTTGAAACACGCAATCTGTCCTGTTTGTCCAAAGAAGCAACACTATAAAGGAAGCCTTCGTACAGATATCAGCAAAAAGCCGAGTCAAACAATAATAAATATTGAGCCATGAAACACAAATGGTAACAATATTTTTACATCTTTGTGAATCTTTTCAATGGAATCTTATTTAGCGAACTCTAATGAGTTATTGTGTGTTTTATAGTAATTAATGTGTAATAATTGTAGAATTTCGACATATTGGAAATGAACTTGCATCCTTCTATTGAAAACTGTCAATATGGTAAGTATCAAACTCCATTTTCTTGAATCATTGTCATCTGATGAGTACATGAAATAAAGTAGACTTTTTATGTTTTTAAACTTTACGATCAAATATAAACCATAGTTGCAACATATAGAAATATCTGAACAAATAATGTTGAAAATGGTGAACATAGAAAATAGGAACATTTTCTGAAACATATAATGGGAACAATTTTTTAAAAATAATTAAATTGATCATTTAGATCATTGACCAGAAGCATTTACGTTTGCAACGTCGAAAGCCAAGCTTTGATACGCATTGTCTACGTGCAGTTCAAGGGCTAGCAGACGGTGCAGGTAGCAGCCGAGGATATCGTTCCATATGGCATTCCTTGAAAAGGATGGGATAAGCGTGCCGCGTGATGTTGTACAGCAACTACTGAAGGAAATAGATCCTGAAGCTAGTGAAAGCAGAAAGACTGGTCGCCTGAAGATGAGAACTTATGGCAATGGATGTCCAGACCAATTTTTGCACTGTGATGGATATGATAAGTAGAAGTTGTGCGGCTTCCCAATCCATGGCTGTATAGACGGTTTTAGCAAAAAAGTAATATGGCTGTGTGTCACATGATCTAACATTTTACCAAACAACATAGCAGCTTATTACCTGGAAGTTGTAGAAGAGCATAGGGGTGTCCTGTGAATTTGAGAACAGATCCAGGAACTGAAAATGGCACAATGACTGGCATTCAGGCATTTTTCACAAATGATGAAAGTAGTCACAGATATGTACCATCAACAAGAAATCAGCGCAGCGAAGCGTGGTGGGCAGCATTGCATATACTGGGTGGTGGATCAATTTTTTCAAAGACATGTCTGATTCTGGTATTGCCGATTTGACAAGTCAGTATGAGAAGGAATGTCTGTGGTTTTGCTTTTCTAATCACCTTCAGGCTTCTCTGAACGAAATGAAGGACCACTGGAACACCCATTACATCAGGGGCTCACGGCATGAAACAGTGAAAGGGCGACCCGATAGTTTGTATTATTTGCCTGAGAACCATGATAGTACCCCACATTTAAAAGCTATTGTACCTTTAACCGAGTTTGAATACGCAAATAACCATCTTGTTGATGAAGATGAAGACAACGATTTTCAAGAATATTTCAAGTACGTTGTTGAAAAGCTTGTACTTTCCACCCCAAGGAATTGGAGAGAAGCGTTATACATGTACAACATTATCAAAGAACAGACATAAATGAAACGCATTATTATTTTATCGTTATCATATCAATGTACAGTGGAATCCCGCTATAACGAACCCCGCTTATAACGAACTTCCTGCTATTACGAACTAAAACTCCGGTCCCTTGGATTCTGGGAAGTAAATCCTACTGTAAATGCTCCGTGTATAACGAAGCCTGGATATAACGAACTCTCGTTATTACGAACCAAACTTCCGACCCCCTGACCACAAATACCCTCGATATAACGAATCTTTGAGGAAACCTATCGCCAAGGGTGAAGTTTTTCAAGCTCAAGGGTGAATTTTTTCAAGTTCTGGATGGACTTCAAACACCGGCCTTTTTTGTGCGGAAATAGGGAACGAAATGCGAAGAAGATCAATTCCCTCTCGAAATTATATGACGTAGCAATGAGAAACAAAAAGGAACAAAAACATATCACTGATTTTTTTGTTTAACAGAGCAGAAAGAAATAAAAATAGATAAAATAGAAATAGTAATTAAAAATTTGACATGAAGTGGTAATATCGACTTTGCTTTGTGATGTTTCATTGTTAAACATGCTTGGGCGTTTTTCCTGTTGCAATCTATCAGAGCAATAACTGTTGTCATCCTACAAACTGTTTTTTGGAGCAATATAGTGTGCCATTTAAGCGTGAATACTTAAGGGAGGGTCCAACAGACATTGTGGCCCATTTGTGTTTGGAATTCTTCATAAAAAAATGTCCCTTCTGTACAACAAACTCCCGCTATTGCGAACTATTTTCTCGGTCCCTACAGAGTTCGTTATAGCGGGATTCCACTGTATAACAAAACAATGGTTCATCAGAGTGAAACTAAAAAAGAAGTTAGAAACAAAACCATAATCTTTATCATTGTACTAATGATAAATATCCAACATAACAAGTTCTTTCAATTAATATAATCTATGATAAATGTGCAGCTCTCTTCTTTCATATCTAATGCCCAGCAAAGGCTTGGCTATAACAGTATGCTGTTACAAAATTGTCAAGAAATGTTTTTTCATCTTGCATTTGGGCCACTGGCAGTGTTATCTGTTTTGCACAAGCTCCCACTAACGGATAACAAATTGTGTGTTTTGCATTACGTTGCATACATCATGGT
This sequence comes from Sanderia malayensis, assembly GCA_013076295.1. Taxonomy (NCBI): domain Eukaryota; kingdom Metazoa; phylum Cnidaria; class Scyphozoa; order Semaeostomeae; family Pelagiidae; genus Sanderia; species Sanderia malayensis. The sequence continues at coordinate 32,332 of RQOL01000868.1, read as the reverse complement.
CGAAATCAACCGTTATCTTCATGCTATCGCCATTAATTGGCTTATGGCTTTGACCTGTCAACCAGCGCATAACATCAGGAACTGATACATCTGCCTTTACAAAATGGTCTCCTGGGCCGTTGTCATTACTCTCATCATCTTCATCATACCTCCGAACAACAGCAGCCTGATGCCCAGAAACATGTGTGTCTTCCATGGTCATGAGTGCATCTTGAAAAAAGTCAATGATAGATTCTCCACGAAGTCTTTTTGATGAACCAGGCTCACTGAAATTCGGTACCAACAAAGAGAAGAGATAATTTGCATCAGGGACAAGGTTACATTGAACATTTTTCACAAAGAATTTTTCCAGACTGATAGATTTGAACTGATCATGGCATTAATACCATAAACATCAAGCCCTTTCCCAAACTCCTTCATGCACATAATGCGTTTGCTTACAAAATTAACTTTGCAATTTGCAATTTGCAATTTCTTCAGCATGATCTTCCCTTATAGGACCAGTGTAGTCATTTTCAATTATAAGGTCTTCAAAATCTTTACAGTTTGCACGAACACCATTTACAATATTTATCTCATTTGATGTTAACTCAGAATCTTTCATGCTCATTAGATCAGGCTCTTTGTACAAGCTTTCATAGGAACATTTACTCAAAAAGCAAGAGGGGTGCCCTCCCTGTGCTAATGAAATAGCCGATAACTCCCCACAAGGTCTGAAGTTACCGTTTTGAATATTAAATATAAACATTTTTGCAGAACCATCAGGAAACATCTCTGTGCTGATTGATTTAATAGCTGCAGAAAGGAAATCTTTGGATATGGCACCTGAATCAATCCCATCCTCTCCAGTGAACTTGACAGTGAGTTTATAAAGGGGAGAGGTTAGTAGTGCCTGCCTTTGCCACAGTCTTAAAACTCTGTGAGTGGTGCAGATCTTCTGATTACAAGGTAAAACTGCTGTGGCATATCTACCTTTGAATGCAAACTTTGTAAGATATCTTCTACTCTTTTTTCTTGAATTTCATATCTCCCTTCTGACAATGTTGACAAAAAATGGCTCTCTTTCTCTTCTTTAGGTGAACAGTCTTCTTTTTCTGAAAATAGTTCTACTGATAACAGCTCTGATGTTTTGGGGCTTTGCTCCAAACAAACTGCTTGTTCTACAAATTCACCAGGTTCTTTAAAATAATCAATGACTTCCCATTGTAGGTGAGGATCCTCATCATAATCGTCAGTCCCCTGAAAAATACCCAGGGATGCATTGTAATCTTCCATTTTACATAGATGCAGTGTTATTCTTTTGTATTCTTTCCCTATCTCCCTCTTGTGACACTCTAGACTGAAGAAATCCTTGTTTGTCCCAGGCATGAACTGGGCACACCTGCCATCATCATAAACAATTACATACTGAATGTCATAATTGAAATGGCAGTCAAATGCTTTCCAGTGTTCCAGAGCTTTTTCTAAAACAGTGGCATAGGTTGCTTTACTGGGAATTGTAATAGGCAGCCTTTTTCCCCATATTGTTTTTAATCTTTTATCTACAAAATGTTTCCTACCAATGAATATTGTAACATTTGGCTCTTCAACTTTAGCTTTCTGTGCAGCTGGTGGCCTTTGTCTTTGTCAATGACTTTACCTTTAGAGGTCTCCCAAACAATTTTGAAGAACTTGAGGAGAGTGCATTCGCCTGGGACCTGACAGACTGGGTGGACTCAGGTGGACCAACCTTTTCTTGATCTGCCTGACAATTCCAGCAAAATTTGGTAGCTGGTCTGATCTGCACTGAGCAAATTGGGCAAAACCTGCGGACAAAATATTAAGCTTACAACAGTACCAGCTTGTTATACTTCTATAACATTATATTTAGAGTGTTGTACATCCATCGTTAGTACATCTTATCAAATAGAGCCAGGATGCTTTCTGTGGAAACCAACAAAGAGTCTAGAAAATTAAGAAGCTTCTTAATTTTCTAGACTCTTTGTTGGGAAGGCTACAAATCGGCAGCATGTGGGCCTAGGCAGGCAGTGGTGCGTGTTGTGGCCTATCTCTTGCCTGCCCGCATCATGAATAACGCACTAGCAGAGCAATACGGCCTTTAAATAAACAAAAAATGAATTATAGACAAAGATGATCAAGCTCAACTGGCATACCGATAACTGTTTTCCTTATTTTTCTTCCCATCTTCAGAGGCCATCTTAGTCAAATCGCAACGCAGAGAAAAGGATCACGTCACACATGGCCAATAAGAGCCCCGCTGCAGGACCTAAAAGCTTTGTCCAGGCAAAAAGAGTTTTGTGTCCAGTGAAAAAGAGAAGTTGTGTCCAGTGAAAATAAGTTTGTGTCCAGCGAAAAAGAGTTTGTGTCCAGTGAAAAAGAAAAGTTATCGTGACACTTCTAGGCCACTGTAAAAGCAGGACATGCGAAAATTTTTTTTGAAACTATTCATTAATTAATTTACACATGCCCTGCCTAATTTTTGCAGCTCTTTGGGTGGGCATGGCCACAGTCAATGTGCGAGAAAATTCTTTGGTGGCCTTCCCGCCCTTTTTTAATTGTAAGCTGTTCTTTGGCCATTGCCAATCTTGAAAAAGGCTTCCTTTTGTGATCTGTGAATACACAATTGTTATAGGTTGTGTTTTTTGGTGACTGAATATTATGCAATATTTGGGAGAAATTGATAGAACAATTGAGCTCCACATGCAGAAGATCTACTTACGCTATTTCTTGCGTTGAGAGTCTTCCCCCTTCCTTGTCATTCAAGGAAAACTTTTTTGGCCGCCCAATTCTTCAAATTGGGCAGCACACTGCCTTTTTAGATGAAATACATTTCTCTCTGTTATCTCCTAAGGAATGCCAGCAATGAAGAAATTGTTTGTGAAAACCATGCCAAATACAACTGATAAAATTTGAGTCAATATGTTTGCTATTATTGCTTTGGTTTTATCACCAAAGTTGACGATAATTTCTTTCTCCTCTTCTGGCTTTTTGGAAGCACTTACCATAATGAATCTTAAAGCAAGCAAATAACTGTTGTTCTCCTTTAATAAGGAAAGTTGTTATGTGGGAAAAGAGATGTGTTTAATTGAGGTGGAACTTGATTGGCAAATGGATCTTAGAAAAAGAAATTGAAATGATATAATTGAAATAAAAGCACAATCCAAAGTCTGAAGCATAGAAGTAAATGAAAAAGGATGAACAGTTAAACTATGAACAGCAAAAAAAAGAAGTATTAGTGATTGAAAAGAAGGATATGCACAACACTGATAAAATTTTGATTGTGTTCATAGTGTAGTATATAGTGAATTCATTACATTTTCTTCATTCATTATCTTTCTTCAATATTTTCTCCTGTTAAAATAAGGAATCCCCATACGTCATTCGCAGCGTGCCTGCACTTTTCGTGATTCCCTAACCACATTAAACACAACATGACCGAACTTACTCATTAATCCTTTTTTCGCCCCAAGTGTAGTTGAAGCGAACTTATCTTTAGCATTTGGCAGTGGAGACAGAATACAAGAACAACAACACACGTTTTATGTTGGAGTACGCGGAAATGGTTCATGGCAGCAAACGTCTCATCAGCCCTACGCGGGGGTCTTATGTTCAATATCTGTGTGCTGATTAACAAGTATCGAAAGTTCTAGTGCTGTGACAGGTGCGAGTTGACATGATGCTAAAGGAGAGCGCGGGAAGAAACCCACGTAATGGCCTCGTTACCAAGAAACCTGGTGCACAGATAAGCACGAATTGTCGAATTCGGACCAAAAACTGTAGCAAATTGGGACGAAACATGCTGTTACTATTTGCCTTTATAATTAATTATTATAATCATTTTTATAACGTATTTGGGTGATCCCCAAGTGAAGTATATAAATAGGGGTGCTTGCCCCCTATAGCTGGCTTTTGTTTTATTGGAATATATATATATCGCATCATTCAGTTGCTGAGAACTGAAGATAGTTGATTCACAAAAAGTGTTTGTTTTGTGAGAGTTTACTGCGGATAACTGTCAACGAAAGATATTAACGCCGCCACGTTAATATCTTAAAGTCACGGATACATCAGAGGTATCGTGGAATTTATGTTTGCTTGTGCGTAAGGCGTTACGTGGCTTTGAAATTGAAGACCAATTGATGGTCTAACTGTTGGGAATCCACGGCACACTTAAACCGATAGGCCCAAAAAATGATGATTAGGAGACTGTATAAGTTTATAATAATTAACATCAATAACACAACAATAAAACGTTTAACTACAGCTACAAATCAATAAAAGGCAATTAAATTACTAAAAAGTTCAAAAGAAGAATTACTTACGGAACTTTGACGAAGGCGATGCTACCGATTTTCAGAATGAATGTTACCTAACTAAATTAAAAATACACTGCAAACGATTATATTAATTCTAAAACAATAGTAAATTGACTGTAAGATCAGCGCCTAAATGTCTAGTTTGCATACCCTTGCCAAGAGGTTGTTAATCGGATTTAGTCCTTAGTATCAATATACCCTCTTAGCAAGGGCATGCAACATGCGTCAATGATCTTGTTCAATTCAGCACACACTCCCCTCGTCAATTAAGGTCTTCTTGATTGACCTCTTCAATAGCGCTGATTATGGCCTTTGCATTATTTGCTGCCATCCTTGAGCTTCTTCTCAACACAGGTTCAACTGGCTCTCGGTGCTTTTGATGCACTTCTGCTACCAGTTCTAAGGGATAAACGTGCTGCACTGCTCTTTCCATTCTTCTCTTGTTGCCATTGATGATGACTTCCAATGCTACTCCTCGTGCAACTGTATCATCCTTTCCTGTCAATAACTTTAATACTCTTCCCTTCTTCCACATGCCTCTGTGCACCCCTTTCTTTTCTATCTGCACAATGTCTCCGGGTTTCAATCTGTAATCAGTTCCTTGGGAATTGGATCGTTGCTTGATGAAACTCTCTTAATCCAAGAAGATATTCCTTTTGCCAACGGTCCCAGATGCTGTTGAGCCTTGCTTCCATGTGCTTAAACCGCACTCTACCGTCTTCTTGTTCCTCGAACATTTCATTTGGAATATCAGGCATCTGCACCAGTCTGTGGCCAAAGGTCAGATGGTTTGGTGTCATGCTTTCTTCCTCCAACTCCTCTCCTTGGTAGCATAAAGGGCGGTTATTAAGAATGGCCTGAACCTTCTTTAAAACGACTTCCATCTCTCTGAAGCGGATCATGGCCCTACCCAGACATCTTCGTAAAATCCCTTTTGTCAGCCCCACCATCTTTTCAAACCATCCTCCCCACCAAGGTGCCAACGCCAAATTGAATTTCCAGGTTATGTAGTTGTCTGCCAGATATGCTTTGTCGTGGGGTGGTTTTCTGTCTTTGAACTTCCAAGAAGTCTTCTGAGGCTACTGAATCTTCTCAGGTTGATTGCTTCTGTCAGCTTGATACTCCCCTCGGCAACAACTGTGAGTGTGGGAGATCTTTCTTCGGTGTTGGCCTCTTCGTCTGGTTGGAAATTGGCTGGTTGCTTTGGCCAGTGCTCCTTTTCTCTCTTCAAGAATGTCGGCCCTTCCCACCACAATGGAGAATGCTGCAGTCTGCTGGCAGTCACACCACGTGTTCCCATGTCACTAGGGTTTATTTCAGTGGGGCAATGATACCATGTCGCTTCAGGAATTGTTTCATGGATCTCCTTCACTCTGTTATTTACGAAGGGTTTCCATGCTCCATTATTTGCAATCCAATATAGAGCAGTCAAGCTATCGAGCCACATATTGACCTTGTCTAGCTTCCAACCGTCCAACGCCTTTATCACTGACCTTGCCAATCTTGCACCAGTAACAGCAGATAGAAGTTGGCTATCTTTAAAACACCGAATCCGGAATCCGGAATCCGGAATACGGAATCCGGATTACGGAATCCGGAATACGGAATCCGGAATCCGGAATCCGGAATGATAATAGTAATAATGATTATTATCATTCAACCATTGAACATAACTATAAAGATATTTACAAAAAAATTATTACGCTGCTTTTTATCACATCTGGTATGCTATTTTAGAGTATGTTACCCCTAATAAATACAGAATTCATGCCGATGGCCACAATGGATGTGCTAGGAAGTAGACGTATATCATAACTTGGCGTTACCAACCAAATATCACTTAACACATCCCTCATGTGATGATATTTGAAATGTGCTAACTTATTGGGGATCCAACTGAGTCACCGACTAGTGTATTACGAATATGACAAACAACCTATGCTTAATATCAAGTGCTGACACCCAAAATGTATTAACCAATTAATGCCAAGTTTTTTAAGTAACCAAGTTTTTTAGTTCTTTTAAGTAACCTTTTATGTGGTATTCTTTAGTTATATGTAGAGAAAAATGGATTCTTTCTTGTAACACCACACGTTTTTTTATATAAGAAACCGCTTTATAAGAAACTCACTGGTAAAAGGCCAACAAATTTAAGAAACTTTCACTGGTAAATGAAAAATCACTAAGAAACTTTTCGATTTTTTATTCTTGTTTGAAATACCACTGTGCATGGTAATATCAATATCAGGGGAGTAGATATGACGCTTGCTGATTAATGTTAGATAAACAACTATACTAAATCGATTTTCCAGCCTAACCTTACTTTTCACTTGTTTTCCGATGTTTTTGATTCTATGCGTGCGCTTTTCAAATATCCAAAAGAAACTTTTACTGGTAAAATGTATCAAAATTGCCCTGAAATTAAGAAACTTTCACCGGTGAAGCTTTAGCCAAGTTTCTTATAAAAAACGTGTAATAGCTATATGATTATGATTGGAACAAAGCTTATTAAGAACTCTCTGCTTTTATCTCCTGGATAGGAGTAAAGAATTAACGAAAGATCTGAAGTGATGTTTGCAATTTGAAAGCTTAATAAGCTTCATCCGTATCCATAGATCAAAATATTTTTTTCCACAGCCACAAAATAACTGCAAAAAGCTGAACTGACAGCTGTTCATCCACGGTATAATGACATTTGCTGGTGAATAATTTGAACGCTACATATTTTAATAGAGGTGAAAGGTGGACATCCATTAACCACGAGAGGGTTACAAAACAATGGTTTTGAGACAAGCAAAAAGGATTTGCTTGATGACAAAGTTCGGGGTGATACTGTATATTTTCACAAAGACTGATGATAGAGATTTGCAAGACATTATATCATCAGAACCCTGTATTTTTGCCTGAACTATTCCAGAGAAGAGAAATCAGATACAATGTCAGGACAAAGGTCACAGCGTAACAATAGCTTCCTTTAAGCATGGGCTGGCGAAGCATGCACTTGCAAGTTTTGCTTTTTTTGTAAATATTTTTATAGTTATGTTGAAGAGTTGAATGATAATAATCATTATCATTATTATCATTCCGTATTCCGGATTCCGTATTCCGGATTCCGGATTCCGGATTCCGGATTCCGTATTCCGGATTCCGGATTCCGGATTCCGGATTCGGTGTTTTAAAGATAGCCGATAGAAGTTCTAACCTCGGAATTGTAATCGTCTTAAGTGGGGCTAGTCTACACTTTGCTGTCAGTAATCTGCTGGTTATTTCTTCACTGCACTTGGACACAATATATACTGCTGCACAATAGCCCAATTTGCTCGCATCACAGAATACGTGCAAGACCATTTCATTTGCTATGGATTCTGTCGCTGCAGACAATACTCTTCTAGGAACAGCCAAGTTCTTCATTTCTGGTACGCTTTGCAGCCAGCTGTGAAATTGCGCTTGCTCTTCTGCTGGCAGTTCTTCATTCCAGTCCAGTCCTCTTGCACAAATCGATTGGAAAATCAATCCTGCCTTCAAAATCACCGGACCTGCTAGTCCGAGAGGATCGAAAACTGACGACAAGCAGCTGAGCAAACTTCTTCTTGTCACCCGTGTTGGTGGCTTTGTTAGATTTGTCTTACAATATGTCGCAGCTGGGCTGCCATGTGACTCCCAGAACCTTTCGTTGTTCCTCTGTTGCTTCTTCGTCGATCTTTTCTCGCACAATTGCATCGTTGGAGAACCATTTTCGCAAGCAGAAGCCTCCTTCTTCAAGTATTTGCACCAGTATTTGCTTTCGAGATATTAGCTCCTCCGCATTGTCACCACCAGAGATATAATCATCCACACACAGGCTTTGGTTCACATCTTGGACCAATTCTTCGTTCTCTTCCTTATACTTTGACAAGTGATGTCTGACTGTAGCGGACATGATAAACGGACTCGGTCCAGCACCAAATATGGCTCTTGTAAATCTGAATTCTTCAATTTCAAAGTCATTGCTCGTTGCATTCTTTACCCAGAGAAATCTCATGGCGTCTCTATCTTCTGGCTTGATCTCTATTTGTAAGAATGCCTGCTTTATGTCAGCCATGAGGATGATTGCGTGCATTCTAAAGTTCAGCAATATTGAAAACAGCAACGGATTCAGTTAAGGCCCAGTATGCAGACACTCATTCAATGATTTTGCACCCTTTGTCACCTTTGCAGACGCGTCATATACCACTCTCACTTTTGTTGTTGTTGCTTCTTCGCGTACGACAGCTTGATGTGGGATGTACGTTACTCTTTGTCCTGTTGCATTTTCCGGAACACGTTCTACTATGCCTTCTTCGAGTTGCTGTTGGATGATTGCATCATATTCTTTCAAAATGTCCGGGGTCTTCTTCAACTTCTTTAGTTGGTTGCTCAACTTTCCTTCTGCTAGACCTCGGTTCATTGGAACTTTGAACTTCCCTTCACGCCAGGGCAGCGGAACAGAATATCTCTTTCCTGTGAATCTGATATCTTCTTCAAACGCCATGTGCACAGTGTCTTCTTCTTTTATTCCCAATGTCTCGAGATCCCACAGTCTTGAGACATCCTCGCTGATTGAAGCATTTCGTTCTGTTACCAGGTGGACCGGCTCCTCTTCTTCCTTGACTGCGCCTAGTCCGGTTGGTCTCATCAATGTCCAGCCTAACGCAGTGTGTACTGCTACAGGCTCTCCCGAACGTCCTTTGTGCATCTGCCCTGTCAATATTTCAGCCAGATGCTGGCTGCCCAGCAGCATATCAACTTCCAATTTGCACTCCTTCGTTACGTCTGTAAAGTACACGTCTTTCAAATGAGCATATCTCCCTTTTAATTTCAGTGGAGCAGGATTTCCAACGGTTGTCACTGCAGGTATTGTCTTTACTTCCACGGGAATGCTGCAATTGCCATCTAGACTGCTCAGCTGCAATTCATGAATCTCTGTCTTCAATTCTTGAAGGCTTCCATTCAAACCTTCTAGCGTTTGACTCATCTTGCTGACTGGTTTACTTTCTAGTCTTTTTATCAGCTTCTCCGTTGCAAAACTTCTAGCACTTCCACTGTCCAACAGTACTCTGCACTTCGTTGTTCCTTCTCCGCTTGCTGTGTGTACTCGTGCAATCAAGGTCTGGTAGGCTATTGCTGCTGTTGGATTCATTGTCTTTGAGTTCAGTACTCCTCTAGGCTCTCTAATTCCGTTACACAATGGTTCGTGGTGCTTTGACTTCGCGCATTTGCTGCAAGTCTTTGCTTTGTTGCATTTGGATAGTACATGTCCACGTTTTAGACATCCATAACACCTTTTGTACCTCTTTATTACTGCTTCTCTTTCTTTCACCGTTGTATACTTGCTGCAGTCTGACGCTTTGTGCTCACCAAGACAGATTTCGCAAGTTTCTTTCTTCTGATGCTGGACAGAGGTTAAGGTTGCTCCTGTGGCCTGCCAGGTTCTGGTTTCTGCTTGGCTTGGAATAGAAGGTCTTTCCAGCGGCTTTTTTGGGTGTGGTTGACTTGTGGAGGATTTAGTAGCAGCTCCGCATTTCTCCATTACACGCACGCATCTTCTTAGACCTTCTATCAATTGCATCATTGTCAGGTCATCATCCTCGTCTTGGTTTTCTGTCAACCTCATTCTGATTTCAAATGGAAGCTTGCCAAGCACCTTTGGCACCATTGTCATAGAGTATTCCATCTGACTGACTCCAATAGCAGTTAATGCTTTCACGTGGCATTCTACTTCTTCGTGAAACCGCTTGAGCCTGTATAGCTCGTAGCTGTTGCTGATTGCCGGTAGTCTTTCAATACCATCAAGGTGTGCCTTGCGTAGTGTACTTCTGTGGCCATATCTGTCCTTCAATAGACGAATCGCAGCTTCATATTGGTCTCCCCTCAGTTGGATATCTGAAATCGTCACAAAGGCAGGTCCCCTTAAGCAGTTTTTCAGATATTGATGGTACGGCAATGAAGGATTGGCATGAACACCATGTTCAAAACATTCCCAAAATTCGTGCCATTTCATGACGTCACCATCAAATGGCTTCAATTCCATTTTTGGCAAACGGATTCCGGTGTAGTGATTGTCTCTTCTTGCATCTGATGAGCCATCGCTTTCTGGCTTCCTTGAAAGGTTCCTCAGTTTTGATTTTATTCTTACTACTTGTTTCTCGTGTGTTTCCATAGTGTTTAACCTTTCTTCAATCGACACACCCATCTCCTTTTGTCTTATCTCAACCTTCCGGCTGCTTTCCTCAAGTCTGTTCAATGCACGTGTTAATGCTTCACATTTATCCGCAACATCTTCGACATCATCAGTACTTTCGTCCACCGAGACTAACAATCTTGCTATTAACTGCCATGCTATGGCTCTGTCTTCTTCGGCTTTTTGCAACTTAATCGCTGCTCTAGGCAATCGGAATTGACTTGGTTGCATATGGATTGGTTGAAGCTAAGGAGGCGATTGCGCGTGATTGATGGACATAGGTAATATCTGGTTTCCTGCAGCTGCAGACGTCACTGGAAGGTTGAATGCTTCACCTGTCTGAAGCGGGTAGGATCTCATCTGTTCGACTGATCTGACGGCTCCACTGTGTGCTTCACCTGTTTGAAGCGGGTTGGATCGGATCTGTTCGACTGATCTGACGGCTCCACTATATGCTTCACCTGTCTGAAGCGGGTAGGATCTCATCTGTTCGACTGATCTGACGGCTCCACTGTGTGCTTCACGTGTCTGAAGCGGGTTGGATCGACTGTCACGACCATCTGAACAAACCGATTGACTTCTGCTGTGTTTGTCTTGCCGCTCAACCAGTATCGATAACATCTCAGCATCATCAAACTCGTCTCTCCTGAATTCAGGCACTGAATACGGGCTTTCCCCTCGTCGCGACATGTTTAAAATTATCCTTAAGAACTAGCTAAAAAAGTAAATCTAAAATCTTATCATGCACCTGTCGATAAAGCAAACACTTTTTACTTCTGACTCAAAGTTATGTAATTAAATCTCAAAAGATTACTTCTATTCGATAAGCTATAGCCTGTATCCGGCTCGGTGGACCACATTAAGTGTTGGGAATCCACGGCACACTTAAACCGATAGGCCCAAAAAATGATGATTAGTAGACTGTATAAGTTTATAATAATTAACATCAATAACACAACAATAAAACGTTTAACTACAACTACAAATCAATAAAAGGCAATTAAATTACTAAAAAGTTCAAAAGAAGAATTACTTACGAAACTTTGACGAAGGCGATGCTACCGATTTTCAGAATGAATGTTACCTAACTAAATTAAAAATACACTGCAAACGATTATATTAATTCTAAAACAATAGTAAATTGACTGTCAGATCAGCGCCTAAATGTCTAGCTTGCATACCCTTGCCAAGAGATTGTTAGTCGGATTTTAGTCCTTAGTATCAATATACCCTCTTAGCAAGGGCATGAAACATGCGTCAATGATCTTGTTCAATTCAGCACATAACTGTTCGAATCACGTATATTAGTGTATTTTAATCTTTTGGTATATTTTATTACCGTTCGTAGCATTTTGACTTGTTAAATACATTGTTGAGACAATCAGTAAGCCTCTTGTTTGCTGTAATTGTTTGGAATTGCCTCGTCCGTTCTCGTAGTAGGTTAAGGTAATCAGGGAATTTCTCCTACGTTGTTTGATTTAAATTTTCGTATATAGAGTCTCCTTGAGTTATCAGACAGAGTTGTTTACCTTAAGATTCCCGACATCTGGGCCCCCTTTGCAAAGTGTAATTTGGTGAGTCTTTAAAGGTGAGAGCTGAGGATTGAGCGAGCACTTGCTGCTGGCCACGGCATAGAAATGAAACTAGTTTATGCGAAAACGGGTGTGAGTAGTTAGCATAGGTGAAACCAAGAATAACACAATCTGCAAAAAAATTTTTGAAACGCATGCCCCGCGCACAGGGGAGTGCCCCGTTGCCAGGCGATGCATAGGTATCATGAGGCAAGGCCTGTTGGACACCTTTGAAAAGCAATCATGTTTTCTTTGACCATATTTTTGAAAATGCATGCCACGCGCACAGGGGAGTGCCCCGTTGCCAGGCGATGCATAGGTTTGTTTGTTTGTTTGTCATCTTATTTTAATTCGATATCTCTAATAGCTTTACAGAAAAACTAATCTAAATCGAATATTTAACTACCATAATTTATTACGAATGAGGAGACAAATTAACCGCATACAATACAAGCGGGGATGACTACATACAATCCTCATTTAAGTTGAATGACTACATACAATCCTCATTCAAGTTAACTACTTAACTACCATAATTTATTACGAAATGAGGAGACAATTTAACCGCATACAATACAAGCATGGCATTTACAAGCTGGCCCGTTCCACTGTTTTATTTGTATAGGTATCATGAGGCAAGGCCTCTTGGACACCTTTTAAACTTGAATCCTATTTTCTTTCGTCAATAGTTTAAAAAGCATGCCCCGCGCACAGAGGACTGCCCCGTAGCCAGGCGGCATGCCTGTAAGTGAGGCAAAGTTTTTCTGATGCCGGAATCGACTTAAAATGTGACGTATGTGATTGATATTTGCAGACATGCTGGAGATCCCGAGTATTATTCAACAACTTCAACAACAAAATCTGACCCGGCTGTATGAGTGAGGCTTGCCACCAGAGGAACCATTTCATATTTATTGATAATGCAAGATAGATATCGATAATGCAAGATAGATATCGAAAAATCGAATAAATTCTCTAAATTAAACTTAATATTAATGATATACTGGATTGCGATAAGACATAACAAAATAGAAACACAATAAGTGTGGCACGCTAGGTGTCCTGGCAAAGTTAATGTTTTAAAAACTTTAATATATCTACTATACTATATAACTATAATATACGGCAGTAGAATGAAGATAACATTAAACACGATAATAATAATTGTAGCTTCAAAAACTCGTACAACTGCTACAAGGGTAGTTTCAACGCGCACCACACACGAACCCAAGAAACACAGCAAAAAACATACTGGGTATAGCAAATGATGCGGTTTGCTACAAGAAAATTTTAACTCAAATTAACTAACACAGTTAACGAAGCAAACGAATACAGTCAAGAAATTACAATTAATTAGAAACAAGTTAATTACTTACAAACTTTATTTTCCTGTAGCTTGAACGATCCAATAGCCGAAGAACTCCAATTTGTGAATGCCTCTAGTGCAACAAACGACTAACCTGTCGAAGCAGGGCCCTACCAGCACCTTTTAAGCTACCCTAAGCTACGTGTCACCACAAGATTGATTAAAGCTAATTAGCAACACAATAAACACAAATATAAAACAAAGTCACGCCTAGTGCACATGTTAATTGGGACGCATTATGTCCCCTGGATACCTTTGTGCGTTACAATAATAGTAAAGTAAGTAGTAAAATCAATCCATAAAAGGTACGCTAGGTAACAGTAGGAGGGTGGGATGGCGGGAAATTTTTGTCTTGAATAAGAATTCGAATGCGTGTGTCTCTAGCACGGCACACACAATTCGAGTGAAGGGAGAATTAGAAAAACAGATGATTTGTTCTGAATGCTAGGTGTTAGTCACGAGTGTGTTTGCCGTAGTCTTATTGGTTAAAGAGAATTGACGTATGCCATCTTTGCATTCCTATGCTATATCATGTTAAGTCCTTTTCGCATAGATAATGGCGCCCCGCCATTGATTTGGCTTCTTGTCACCTAAACGTTAATTAATGTATCTGGCTACAAAATTATTAACAACAATTCATGACAGGCAGGAATTGAGAATGTTTACATTTACTTCACCTATGTGTTTTTTTAGCATATTTTCACTACTCACATGGCCTATCCTTTTCCGTATTATTCACGATTTACGTAAAACCAAATTATATTCCGTTTCCTTAAACCAATTATAAAGATTCATTGTACGATAGTAGTTAGTTAGTTGAGAAATAGAGTGATAGAAAAAGCTTGATCACCGTTGTGTTCACTTTCAAGAGAAACTCTTCGACAACTCGTACTAGACTCACTTTGGAACTCTTCTCGCAAGCCTCAAGCTCAAGCCTTCGTAAGTCAGCTTCATCGAGAACAACCCTCGATTAATTAGTGAATATAGATTTATCAACATTCACTAAAATAGTTTTGAAAGAAAAATACATACCAAAATATGAAACATTTTAGAAAATGAACCAATTTCGAACGACCAAACTTTAAATACTGGAAGAGCAATAACAGTATTTAAATGGTAAGTAATAAGATGTACATATGCTTCTTTAACAAAATTATTATGAAAAAAATTAAAACTCTGTTAATGGCATTGAAAGAAACGTACATACCAAAAAGGACTCAAATCAATTCCAGAAAATGAACCAATGTTGAACGACTAAACTGTATGTACTGGAAGAGCGGATAGCAGTGAATAAATGGCAACTAGTAGGCTGTACATATGATTTTTTAACAAAATTCTACTGAAAAACGTAAACTTCGTTAATGGTATTGAAAGAAAATAGCATACAAAATAAACTCAAATCAATTCCAGCAAATGAACTAATGTTGAAAAACTAAACTGCAAATACTATAAGAGGAATTACAGTGATTAAATGGTAAATAGTAAGCTGCAGATACGCTTGTTTGACACGATATTAGTGAAAATTTTTATTTTATTGATAACATTAATTACAAAATCGGATGCTTGCAGAATTAAATGTCATAAAAGTGGCTATCTAAAAACTCTCCAAAAAGAAATCAGGAATTTTAGTAACGGAGTTAATAGCTATACATTTAATAAATAAATCTCTGCATTATTGTTAATGTGTTTACTATATTAATATGTAAAAGTAAGTTCATGAGGTAAGAAAAATTTAGCTGTTTCAAGTTGTTGAATAACGACCCTAAGAAATTTTTGGCACGTTGAAAACAAAACTTTGTATTGTTGTACCATAGCAACAATATCCAGATGGCCTCGTACAATAGAACCTTGATAGCTGAAATTTAGGCCACGTGAACATGTCACAAAATATTAAAATGTACATAGTATGTTTATGGTAGTACACCTTTTTTCCAGATAAAGCCTTATAGAGTTAAATTTCGTAATGAGAAGTTATATGGGTAAAAAAAGAGTTCGTTTTCCCACGGGGACTTTTTCAGTAATCTATTGTTCGATCACCGGTCATGATTGGTTGTTTTTGCGCTATAGCAATCATTCACATCTTTTCTGATTGGCCAATTCAATCCTCTTCTGGGTATAATACTTTGTTAGGTTTTCATTTTCCTTCTCTTTCTGACGTACTACTTCGATATGAGTGTCAGACGAAAAGCTTTAGTAGTTATTACGTTTCGCTATGTTTCCGATTTTCAAAGCTATTTTTAATTAGAAATACAACATTAACAAAAACAGTGTCGATTCCACAGGGCATGGCATGTGATCAGACGACAGCACATGCGAAAAGACTATGAATGGATGAACGAAAATTAGGCAAAAACTAGCAGTATTACAAATTAATTCGGCGCTGTGTGTGCAACATGACAATGACACTTGACACTTCATATTTCATTTCATCCAACAATCATAATTAATTGTTATGAAATATTGTTATGACCAAAAGCAAATTATGGATGCAAATGATTTTGAAGCTAATCGCAATAACAAATAATTAACATTTCATTTGCTATATAGCAAATTGCAACTTCAAATTGCTGGAAGGTTATCCTTTTTTAATATCAAAAATGCAGCATAAACATTATTTGTAAAGAGTTTGCCGACAAACTTCAATTTCCGACAATTTGGCAACAATATTTAGGCCTGCGCCTGGAGGGTGTCCAAGCGCACACCCCCCTGGGGCGACGGCTTTGAGTACGAGGGCATGAGAATAAAAAGGCGTTGCGCCATTGCTGTCGTTTGTTACCAATATGTATTCATACAAAATATATGTCTTAAAATGACGCTATCTGTGAAAGGGGGAGCAGCGAATAAGAAAACGGGGAATATGACGTCACACGATGTCGTATGACGCCATATTTCCCCGTTTACAAACCTGTAAAAGAGGGAACAGCTTGCAATTGACTCAGAAATGACCCAAAATTCACAAGGGGTAAGAACTTAGTTCTTATAGTATTTTCGTCATATATTACGTCGTATAACATTATTAGTGACAAGAAACCACTGAAGCAGCAGCAAAATATATGAAATTAGAATAATATATATAGATAATGTTGAAAAGCACACGTTTGGAATGTTCATATTTAAACTAAAACTGAACAGAGTGGTTATGAGCAATCATCATAACTTAATACTGCAAAGTTGAGATTGAAAAATTAACCCGAATTTAGAGGCAAGTCTTTGCAAGTGTACCCCTTGAAAGTAGACGATGAATTTTGGATGGAAGCAGCGTTTTATCTTATAGTCTATGTACGTAGCGAGAAAAAGACAACCACAGGCTTTATTTTAAGCATAGTCATGAAAACAAGAAAATGTCCCCTCTCTTATGACTATGTTTTGAGAGCTCATTTCCTAACCACGAAATTAATTTTGCTGGTTAATTTTCCCTTTTATGTCTCAAAATATATGACTTCACAAGAAGTATAGTTAGCCCACCCCAAAGGGAACTCGAATAACACTACCCAAGAAAGACTGCATTTTGCCGCCTCTAAAAATTCCTTTGGGAGACGGTTAAAGCCTTTTTCATTTTGATCTTTTTATTTAGAAATTTGCACAGTCAACAACAAGGCAACTGTTGACCATTACGATGTAGTATTAAACAATAAGTATTGTATTTATACAATTAAGATATTTTTGTTACTAGAGTTTTCTGTTTTCAATCACATTGTGTCACGACATTGGTAGATGTCAGTTCGGAGGTTAATTCGCTGCGTCTGGATGAATTGAGAGGCTAAATGTACGTTTCTTTCCTATATCGTTGTATTGAAAGCTGCAGTCCAGTTTCGCTTGGTGAAAGTTTTAATAACCCATTTCTGAATTTTGAATTGCTGGCATCGTATTTTGTTCTCACCCGATTACACTGGGAAAGACTCAAAAACTCAAGTTACATATTCCAAATGATCTCTGAAACGCTCTTGCCACTTCGTATGATAACAAGAATGCATGGTTAATGTGGAAATGTTACTATATTTCTACGCACATTACAACTAAGAAACATGGGGTCACGGCTTGACATTGCTCTAATGATCTTGACATTGGTAATAGGTAAGCACATTTTATTTTCCAGGCTTGTATAATGACATTTTCTCAAATTAGACTTGACTTAGGGAATATATCATTATAAAAGTTACCAAAACTGTACATGCCATGCCTTACGTGAAGTAGCTAAAACGAATTTGTGCCATTTATAAATTAATATACAGATTTTTGCTGAAGAGTTTCTTGAAGAGTCAATGTTAGGGAGGTGTCATACGACATTCCTCAGTCTCTACATTTAGTCACTCGCTTGTGTCATGGTAATTTTCAATAGAATGTTTCAGTCAGTGCACTTATTATTTCCCTTACAATGAATGCTGATTTTGCTGCAGATTAATGAGGCTCGCCGCCATGCACTGTAATTTTTTTATTCAAACTAGGCAAGATTCTTGACCAAGTTATTGTTATGCAACAATGCTTTTTTAAGATCAGAAGAATGATCTCCAACTTGCACTAAACAACAACGTATCAAAAAATAATTACGTCAGCCGTGTTTACTGAGTCAGCCGTGTTTACTGTGTACTGAACTGTGTCAAATGTTAACAAGTTTTTTGTTCACATTCAATTGTAATGAACAATGCTTGGAGTTCACCAAATTGTATATTGAGAGACTGAAAAATAAATAATAAAAAAATCGAGGCAGTGTACAGTACATATATTTTGCGCCTTTCGTTTTCATAAGGACGTTAAAATGTTCCCTGTGTAGTGAAGTTTTTCTGTATTCGCCTTCACAATAAAGTTAATATGTGACGAATAAAATAATGCCGCATAAGCAAAATTGTTGTGGTCCAAGGTATTTAAAAAAAAACCCTAAGCAAAACACATTACTACTTTTGTTAGGGCAGCAGGAGTAGTTATCACAGAATATTCACTTGTAGACATTTTAGCAACATTATCTTAGCATAATTTGAAGCCATATTTTTGATGTTTCAAATGAAGAGGATAGACAGGGTATTGCTAATAACAACCTGATACGTGCCTAACCAACGATTTTTCTTCAGTTTCCGATAGTTAGGGGGATTACAAATATTGTAAGACTTGGGAACATTCTGGTAAAGCAATGGATGTCACGTGATTGATGGTGTCACAATTGACGATCAGAAAAAAGTTCATAGGAAGCAAAATTATATAAACACTTATATTATCACACTCACAGGTAGCGAGATATAAGCATTTTCATTTTTAGTCATGTGATCAAAATGACGGATTTGAAATTTTCAAAAATTATGAGGTGAAGCTGTTTTACTTGAAATCGGAATTGAAATTCTAGGCTTAAGTAATGCCTCAATGAGCTCAAATGCGCTGATATAGAGTATATACTCCTAAATTTCTATGGATATTGTCGAAAATTTCAGTGGATTGTGAAAACCCAACATAGCAAAACCCCCAGTTGTGTTAAAAGACATACCTAAAAACTTGTATGAAAATGCTCGGTAACCATTCTTCGAAAGAATCTTCACTCGAGAAGAAATCGGATACCTCCCACTCACCGTGATCGTCAATTTCACTGGTAAAGGATTGTGATTCCGTCACTGGAGCAGACGTATTCCCATCTTCTTCACCACCTCACACTTTTACAAAGCTGGAAGGGTTAAATTTCTCAAGAAGCTGCTGATGGACGAGTCGAAATGTGAGCTAATCGATAACCTTGGTGCAAGCGAAACTCTTGACAAAGATTATATGGATCAAACAATTTGTTAAAATGAATGTACACAGCGGGAAAGAAAACGAAATATATGTCCAAACAAGAATACGCTTATATCAGAAGTTGAAGGAAAAGACGTCACTCTCTATTCCTCCCGACCCAGATTCCGTGGAGAAAGTTATCAGAAGATGCCATCTACAGGTTTGCATTAGGAAAAGATGTTGCCATGAAAATATAGATGCGTTATCTTACCAAGAGAATGGCTGGAAAGTTGAAGAGAATAAATTAATACCAAATTGGTTTACAGGAAAGCAATTGCCTCCAACATTAGCAAAAAAAAGGAAACGCCTGAAAAAGAAGATTAGAAATGCGAGTGGTGCGGATGCAGAGGCAAGTGAATCGGAAAATGGCTGCAAGAGAAAACGGAGAAGGAAGAATAGTAGTAATCCAGTAAAGTGCTGGGTTTTTCGTGAATCGCTATCTGCTTGTAATAAAGACGGAGATGATGAAGAAGATGGGAATACGTCTGCGCCAGTGACGGAATCACAATCCTTTGCCAGTGAAATTGACCATCACAGTGAGTGGGAGCTATCCGATTTCTTCTGAAGTGAAGATTCTTTGGAAGAATGGTTACCGTAGAGCTTTTTCGTACAAGTTTCTAGGTATGTCTTTTTACACAACTGGGGGTTTTGTTATGTTGGATTTTCACTATCCGCTGAAATTTTCGACAATGTCTATAGTAGTTTAAGAGTATATACTCTATATCAGCGCATTTGAGCTCATTGAGGTATTACTGAAGCCTAGAGTTTCAATTCGGATGTCAAATCGCAAGTAAAACAGCTTCACCTCATAATTTTTGAAAATTTCAAATCCGCCATTTTGATCACGTGACTAAAAATGAAAATGCTTATATCTTGCTACCTGTGAGTGTGATAATACACGGCAATTAAAACATCAATTAATTTTTGTTTGAAGAAGATTGCAACTATTGATTTTCATGGATCTTTCATGAAGATATTGGTTCATACATGCAAAATGCATATCTTCAGAGCAACAAAGGAGTAAATTTCTTTCAAGCTACAATGGACAGAAAGCCATAACCCGTATTTTACACATTGTGAACTGACTCTCATCATACATGAAAACATGTTCACGTTTTTGTATATTATATGATGTAGCTACTGCTTAGAAAGGTATATTAAATTAGATTTGGACATTAAGAGGAAATTACGGGTAATAAAATGTTGGGTTTTGATGCAATTAGATCCAACACGTGACAACTTTTGACATTGACCAGGTTTTGCAATACTTAATGCTTTTTTGTATCTCCCGTGACTAAGAAAGGAAAGTAATTCATCACTAAAGGGAAAATTTAATTTCTTCCAATGTAACGTTCCAGAGTTAAATATCGTACTGAGAGCCATGAGAAAACTGTCGAAGGTCTGCACAGTTCAAGCTAATAATATAAAATGTAGGCGCAAAAGCTGTTCTTTGTTATTCAAAATTGTACAAAACTATAAAACACCCCTAACCAACTGTTCTATTTTGTTTTGGAAATTGTCTTTGCGCAGCTTGCTAAAATTTATTCTGGCGTATACAAAGCAATTTTTTGCACAGCTCATCTTTTGTTGATTAAACTTTAATGTTCCCAAGAGACGTATCCATCATCATTTCGCAAATATGTGCATTCACTACTACAAGAATTCAGAGCATTCAAAATGCAAAGTGAATTTGTTTTATTTCTGTAATATCTTTGGAAGTTGCAGCGAGAGGGAGTCAGCACACGACTACATTTTGGTTTAACTGTATCTTGACTCATTCAACATTACATTAAATCATAACTTATTACATAATATAACATGCTGTGCATGCCGTGTGCACATGAGGTATTGCATGAATACTACAATTTCTATTAGGTGTCCAAAATAATTGTGTTGTAAATTTGAAAAACCCAGCCATTGCCATGGACTGTTGTAATTCTATTGAATGTCTAAAATAGCAAAGATAAGTTAATGAATGTAGTTAGTAAATTTGTAAACGCTGCATGAGCTATTTATTTAACCTTCAGGCTAGCAAAAGGTAAAAAGTCTTAGAGACATAAAGTTTGGGAGTTATTTATTCATTTGTCGTCCCAGGTTCTTTAATGAAATCTCTTTTATTAAAGAGCATGGAGCCACAAATGTGTAGCTCTCTTTTATTCATTCTCTTTTAAAAACAAAGATATTGAGCCAGAAGACAACAATATATTTTAACTGGCAGTAGGTCGGAATAGTTAGTGGCCACGAACGTCTTAGTACCTCTCCGTTTACATGGTACGGGTCAAGTTTTTAGCCGTTCAGGTATTTGTACGATAGACCATTTTCACATTCTTTTTTGAAAGGGAGATCTAACATCGAAGCTAAGACTGTAAGAAACGATAAGTGCTATTCTTTTCGCAATGGTGCCTCCCACCTACTACCCGCTATATAATTTCTACAATTATTTTTATTAAAAATTGATCAATTTAAAAAATTATTGGCCGAAGAAGTGGAGCATTATTGCTGCTGCGTAGCGGAGCAAAGCGAAGCGTCTGCACAGTAGAATATAATCGAGTCCTTCCCGAGAAAATATCTTCCGAGGATATGTGAGAGGATGTTTGTGTGTTTGTCTGTGTCATTCTAGACTGCGCGTGGCCTCAATATCTCCTCCGTTCAGCCAGATGCTGGTTTTTTATATTTTCAATTCATCAATGGCGGTAATCTTTGCTGCCGTGCAGTGGGACGTTTCAGAAACATTTGGAAAACGATATTTGGCTGGCTTATCTGCTGGTTATTAACTTTTATTCGTGGCCATAATCGAGAAGGCCTAAAAAGGCCATTTATATTTTCTTGTCGTGGAGACAAGTTGATAAAAATGAATGCTTGCAAGTGGAAGAGAAAAGCTGTGCGGAAGTATAGTAGGCCCCCAAAGCTGTTGTATATTTGCACCATCATTATGTATATTATTGTTTTTAGCAGGGAATATTGAAAGCAAATCCCGGTCCAGAAATTCCAGACTTCAGATTTCAAATTGTTGATGTGCATTTAATTGTCTGGGGTTTTCTACATTTATTTCTCTGTTTTTAGTATTGTTTTGTGTTCATTGTGAAGTCACATCAAAAAAGATTTGAACTTTATCTTTGATCTTCAAACTGAGCGTACACCTTCTCTTGGTTACAAGTAATTTGCTGAAATCTATTATTGCTGAAATCCCAAAATCAAGCTATGAAATGTAAATGTCAATAACAAATGCTAAATACAAATGACAACATTCAATCACATCAAATATAGATATCTAGGCTTCCAAGCACGCTAAACACCCCCTCTCCATACATTTTTGAAGCACTCATTTCAAAACATATCGTTTCAATCAAATACTAGATGCTTTAGTCTTGAAAAATGGCTTCACATCACACCAGCACTCCCTTTAACAATGTTGACAGCTAGTTACTAAACAATTTTTACAAGTTAAAGATAGTTGGGGAGGCGTGCAACGGGAATACGCCGCGCTCAATAACTGACATTTTCCGGGCCTAGGCCATGTACATAGAGATATGCTTGTTGCGAAATCAGATAGCTATTAAAGCGCATATACAAATAGAAATGTTTTAATTATAATAATGTAACTTAAATTTGGCACTCCTTCTTTTTTGCACTGTTATGCAAATGTATGGCTGCAGTAGAAGTAGGATGACCATACATACCTTTTTCATAAGGTTAACGCGTATCAGCATAGTAAGTGAAAAAGGTACACCGCATACGAAAGCGTCATTGATGCAAAGCAATTCACGAAAGTCATTATGTACAGTGGGAAAGAAAACGAAAGCCATGTTGACACACGAGTTCACTTATATAAAAATTTGAAAATAGAATCATCTGCATCCATACTGGTGGATCCAGATTCCATGACCGAGAAAATTAAGTGTGTACACATGCAGTGCTACTCGTAGCTTCGATGCTTAGATGCACATGTACCTCGATTAGAGCTGAGAGACCAGAGCTGGGCTGTTGACAATGCGAGTTCGTCAGTGGTTCCTGTCTGATTTACTGGAAAGCAGCTTCCCTGTTTTTCAAGGAGTAAAGGAGCGGAAAAGAAGAAATACAGAAAAGCTGACCAAGCTATTGAAGACTGAAATTGCCATACAGAGCCAGATGTTTTCAATACCACCACCGCGAATACTACCAAGTCGAAGTCGAGATGCCTTTCTGACATGCCGAGCTAGGAATCTAGTGCGTTCAAAGCTGGGTATGTATCTACCACCACTGGTAATGAGAGGTTTTCGGGGTGGCAAAGCGACATTTTTTAAAACAAACAGTTAATTGATCACTTCTTTAGATTACGACTAAATGCCATGAACGTCAAATTCTGTTGACGGAGATGCGTAAAAAGAGATATACTGAGATTCAGCACAACTGAATTTATAACTTCAAAATTTTGATATACTTTTTCAAACATATAGTATCTTAGTATTGTAGGCATATGCCGGGTACACCAGAAAAAGTATGCGCAGACATTTGCAGAGGTATTTCTCAACATCTTTACAACAGAGAATTGGACATATTTCTCCAAAGCATTGTCCAAAGAGCAAACTTAAAGGAGAACCGCCACGCCAAAATTATTTTGCCTAAATCGGGAGAAATAATGCCGGAGATTTCAAATATCAACTTCGTTTTTCCAAAAAATCATTCATTTTCGAGTTACAGCCCTTCCAAAAACTCGGAAACTGCCGACTATTTTGCAACTCTCGTCACCCTTTCGGTGACGATTTTACTGACGTCACAAAGTTGAAATCAACGTGAGGCAATAACACAGTGAATCATGTCCGGGCAAGGGATGACAACTTTCTATTGAAATGATTCCTGGGTTGTTATTTATCAGTCCACGCTTCTTGAAGAAATCCACACTTGATGAACGTGACAGGAGTGAAATTCAAGCTTGCATTGAAGCCAGATGCCATTCCCATCCCACAGTTCATTTGACTTTTCTTCGCCAAAGAGGAAGTGTCATGTGAGATTGATGACGCGCAATTCAAGACAGAATAATGAAAGATTTGGTTCAAAGAAACGGCAAATATACACAAAAATGTCCTGCCAATCTGTATTTGCAATCCTTTCGATGTTAAAGTCATCATCTTCATGATCGTTCACCCAATCGTCATCAGACTGACTTGCTGCCGTTGCTGCCTCAGCATTTGGCTCAAACATGAAAATGGCTGAATCGCTTCACCTTCGACAATATCCGGGTATTCAAAGTCGTGACTTAAGACTTCAGACATTTCTTATTAGTTATAAACGTATTTCCTAGCTGGCTAAACACAGAAATGCCTTCTAAAGCAAGAATAAAAGATCGAAGTGCCTTTTCCTTGTGTTTTGACTGTCGTGGCCGAGACAACATGGTATTTGTGACATCACACGCTCTCCGCGGCTCTCGCTTAAACTCGGTGAAATTCTCGGGATTCTGAAATTTGTATTTCAACTGCCTATAACTCGAAATTGAATGACTTTTTGCAACAACGAAGTTGATATTTGAAATCTCCGGCATTGTTTCTCCCGATTTAGGCAAAATTATTTTGGCGTGTCGGTTCTCCTTTAAAGCTTGGGGTATCTTAATAGCACATTAGATAACGTTTAGTAAAGTCTAGATGTCCATAAACCGAAATTACCATCACCATGTCTGTTGATCCCAATGGTCAAACGTGTACACTATTTTCTGGTGCACCCGGTAATTTAAATTATCTGATATTTGTCATTGCGCCATCTGCATGTCTATGGCTTGATGGAGGCGTACCAACAGCTATTCGGGTTACACTTTCACATAAATAATTGGAAGCCGTGGTTTAGGCCCGAAGTGCATATTTTGCGATTTTTAGAGTTATTGGCCAGGTCACGTTACCAAAATGTAAATATAAGCAAAATATAAAAAACTATATACCATCCAAAGGCACTTGCAACGTAGAGCCTAAAACTGAAATTTATTTTGAGCTATGTTGAACAAATAAGAAGTTATGAACCGTTAGGTCGAACAAATCTGCGAAAAATGACGTCATCGGTCATGTGACTGTAGCGACATTTTCGCAAAGGTATCAAGTATAATTTTGAAGCTTCCCACCATTATCTATCAGAATCAAGCGAGAAAATAAACATTAGGCACTTTGTTAGATTGTCAGACTATATGCCCTGTCTATCAACTGTTGGTGAAAGTTAAGGCCCACAACAATGTAAACAATGATAATTATTTATAAGAAACTTGTAAGCCATTACTTTTCAACAGTTTAGCAACTACTTCTCAAGAATTTATTGCCCTCCCCATATATGAAAACATCTTTCAAAGGATTCGTATATTTCCTGAGATAATTGTATTCGTACTTTTCGATTCCCCTGTAATACATAATCGACAAAGAAATGCCTTTTTAATACTCTTCATTGTTCTTTGTTTCCATATTTAAAGTTTTAAAACTATTTACGAAGTTTGGGCTGGCTTGTTTTCGTCAGCCGGGTTGTCCAATGGAGTCTGGGATTGCCCATCTTCTGACGTAAAAGGCAGCTTTATTTCTTCCACCAAATTTCTCCAAAGTCCCTGATATGACAATAAGCTAGCTGTTAACATTGTTAAAATGAGTGCTGCTGAGATATAAAACAAATAATCAGGGTGAAAGCATCTAGCAATTGATAAAAAAGATATGTTTTGAAACGATTGCCTCAAAAAAGTATGGGGTGGGGCTATTTAGCGTGCCTGGAAACCTGGATATCTATATTTGAATTTGATGTGATTGAATTTTGTCATTCAAATTTGACACTCGAATATTAAATCTATACAACATATCACTTTAGGGTACATAAACGTTCTAATTAAAAATAAACATAAAACCTGTCCAGAACCTCATCTTTACCGATAGAAAGAGACAGTACTGACATGGGGAATTAAGATCGTAAACTACTCTCCGCCTTTCTCCGTAGGACAAATACAATCAACAATTTCCTCGACTACTCAAAAGAGTTCATTGGCAACAACAATTTCTAATGACCAAACAACAACGACAAATCCTGTTAAAAACGAACAAACAACAACACTATCCTTGGATATCCCCGCACAGTCTACGATCACAACATTAGATGCAGAAGGATTAACTGTAACTACAGCGTCACTTGCCATTGGGCCAACATTTACTAAATATTCAGCCGCGAAAGAGCAAACAACGAGCAAAACAATCATTATTATACAACCAATTACATCATCAACCTCTACTTCACATTTCGAAATTGTTGCCTCAACCACTACTTCAACTTCAGTAGCCAGTGAACAAGCAACAAGAACAACTAGTTCAATTATCGAGCCAAACACGTCGAATTCGTTACCCTCAGGGAATGAAGTAACAACTTCAATGACATCATCTCAGGTTAATCCAACAACACCAACTACATCTGTCGTCATCGATGCCACTAGTGCTTCAACTGGAGTTTCTAATGAACCAACTAGAATCACAACGACAGTTTTTGTTGAGCCAACTACTTCCTTGACCTCCATTTCAATTGTTGAAGGAACAACTACGACAACTTCATTTAACATCCCATTAACAACAACGACCACATCAGTTAGGGTAGAG
The DNA here is from genome assembly GCA_013076295.1 of Sanderia malayensis. Lineage (NCBI taxonomy): Eukaryota > Metazoa > Cnidaria > Scyphozoa > Semaeostomeae > Pelagiidae > Sanderia > Sanderia malayensis. Next base: position 5,549 of record RQOL01000868.1, on the reverse strand, counting down.
CAAACTACCATTTCAACTTCGATAACTAGTGAACAAACGACAAGCACAACCTCGATTATTATAGAGCCAACTACGTCCATTTTGTTACCCTCAGTTACTGAACTAACAAGCTCAGTAACACCGTTTGACTTGAAACCAACATCAACGGCTACATCTGTCGTCATCGATGCCACTAGTGCTTCGACTCGAGTTTCTATTGAGCCAACTACAATCACAACGTCAGTTTTTGTTGAGCCAACTACTTCCTTGACATCCACTTCAGTTGTTGAAGGATTAACTGCCACAAGTTCATTTGACATCGAATTAACAAGAACGACAACATCAGGTTTCGTCGAGCCAACTACTATTTCAACTTCCGTAAGTAGTGAACAAACAACAATCACAACCTCGATTATTATCGAGCCAACTACGTCAAGTTTGCTACCTTCATTTACCGAAATATCAACCTCAGTAACATCATTTGACGTTCAACGAAAAACAACGACTACATCTGTTGTGATCGTTGCAACTAGTGCTTCAACTGGAGTTTCTATTAAGCCAACTACAATCACAACTTCAATTTTGGTTGAGCCAACTACTTCCTTGACCTCCATTTCAGTTGTTGAAGGAACAACTACGACAACTTTATTTGACATCCAATTAACAACAACAACCACATCAATTTTGGTAGAGCAAGCTACCATTTCAACTTCGGTAACTAGTGAACAAACAACAAGCACAATCTCGATTATTATAGAGCCAACTACGTCAATTTCGTTATCCACATCTGTTGTCATCGATGCTACTAGTGCTTCAACTGGAGTTTCTATTGAACCAACTAGAACCACGACGTCAGTTTTTGTTGAGCAAACTACTACCTTGACCTCCATTTCAGTTGTTGAAGGAACAATTACGACAGCTTCCTTTGACATCTACTTAACAACAACGAGCACATCAGTTTTGGCAGCGCAAACTACCATTTCAACTTCGGTAACTAGTGCACAAACAACAAGGACAACCTCGATTATTATAGAGCCAACTACGTCCATTTCGTTACCCTCAGTTACTGAACTAACAAGCTCAGTAACACCGTTTGACTTAAACCTAACAACAACTACCACATCTGTTCTCTTCCATGGCACTAGTCCTTCAAGTGGAGTTTCTATTGAACCAACTACAATCCCAACGTCAGTTTTTGCTGAGTCAACTACTTCCTTGACCTCCACTTCAGTTGCTGATGGAACAACTACGACAACCTCTTTTGACATCCAATTAGCAACAACGACCACATCAGTTTTGGTAGAGGAAACTACCATTTCAACTTCGGTAACTAGTGAACAAACAACCAGCACAACCTCGATGATTATAGAGCCAACTGCGTCAATTTCGTTACCATCAGCTTCTGAACTAACAAGGTCAGTAACATCATTGGACTTAAAACTAACAACAACTACCACATCTGTTGTCATCGATGCCACTAGTGTTTCAACTGGAGTTTCTATTGAACCAACTACAATCAGGACGTCAGTTTTTGTGGAGCCAACTACTTCCTTGACTTCCATTTCAGTTGTTGAGGGAACAACTACGACAACTACATTTGACATCCAATTAACAACAACGATCACATCAGTTCTGGTAGAGCAAACTACCATTTCAACTTCGGTAACTAGTGAACAAACAACAAGCACAAACTTGATTATTATGGAGAAAACTACGTCCATTTCGTTACCCACAGTTACTGAACTAACAAGATCAGTAACATCGTTTGACTTGAAACCAACATCAACGACTACATCTGTTGTCATCGATGCCAATAGTGCTTCGACTGGGGTTTCTTTTGAACCAACTACAATCACAACGTCAGTTTTTGTTGAGCCAACTACTTCCTTGACCTCCACTTCAGTTGTTGAAGGAATAACTGCCACACATTCATTTGACATCCAAATAACAAAAACGACAACATCAGTTTTCATCGAGTCAACTACTATTTCAACTTCCGTAAATAGTGAACAAACAACAATCACAACCTCGATTATTATCGAGCCAACTACGTCAAGTTTGGTACCCTCATTTACTGAAATAACAACCTCAGTAACATCATTTGACTTTCAACAACAACAACGACTACATCTGTTGTGAGCGATGCACCAGTGCTTCGACTGGAGTTTCTGTTGAGTCATCTACAAACACAACGTCAGTTTTTGTTGAGCCAACTACTTCCTTGACCTCCACCTCAGTTGTTGATGGAACAACTACGACAACCTCGCTTGACATCCAATTAGCAACAACGACCACATCAGTTTTCATCGAGTCAACTACTATTTCAACTTCCGTAAATAGTGAACAAACAACAATCACAACCTCGATTATTATCGAGCCAACTACGTCAGTTTCGTTACCCTCATTACTGAAATAACAACCTCAGTAACACCTTTGACTTGAAACCAACATCAACGACCTACATCTGTTGTCATCGATGCCCCTAGTGCTTCGACTCGGAGTTTCTATTGAGCCAACTACAATCAGAACGTCACTTTTTGTTGAGTCAACTACTTCCTTGACCTCCACGTCAGTTGTTGATGGAACCACTACGACAACTACATTTGACATCCAATTAACAACAACGAGCACATCAGTTTTGGCAGCGCAAACTACCATTTCAACTTCGGTAACTAGTGCACAAACAACAAGGACAACCTCGATTATTATAGAGCCAACTACGTCCATTTCGTTACCTCAGTTACTGAACTAACAAGCTCAGTAGCACGTTTGACTTAAACCTAACAACAACTACCACATCTGTTCGTCATCATGGCCACTAGTTCTTCAAGTGGAGTTTCTATTGAACCAACTACCAATCCCAACGTCAGTTTTTGCTGAGTCAACCTACTTCCTTGACCTCCACTTCCAGTTGCTGATGAACAACTGACGACAACCTCTTTTGACATCCAATTAGCAACAACGACCACATCAGTTTTGGTAGAGGAAACTACCATTTCAACTTCGGTAACTAGTGAACAAACAACCAGCACAACATCCGATGATTATAGAGCCAACTGCGTCAATTTCGTTACCATCAGTTCTGAACTAACAAGGTCAGTAACATCATTGGACTTGACTCAACAACAACTACCACATCTGTTGTCATCGATGCCATAGTGTTTCAACTGGAGTTTCTATTGAACCAACTACAATACAGACGTCAGTTTTGTGGAGCCAACTACTTCCTTGACTTGCATTTCAGTTGTTGAGGGAACAACTACGACAACTACATTGACATCCAATTAACAACAACGATCACATCAGTTCTGGTAGAGCAAACTACCATTTCAACTTCGGTAACTAGTGAACAAACAACAAACACAACCTCGATTAATTTAGAGCCAACTACGTCCATTTTGTTACCCTCAGTTACTGAACTAACAAGCTCAGTAACACCTTTTGACTTGAAACCAACATCAACGACTACATCTGTTGTCATCGATGCCACTAGTGCTTCGACTGGAATTTCTATTGAGCCAACTGCAATCAAAACGTTAGTTTTTGTTGAGCCACCTACTTCCTTGACCTCCATTTCAGTTCTTGAAGGAACAAATACGAGAACTTCATTTGACATCCAATTAACAACAACGACCACATCAGTTTTGGTAGAGCAAACTACCATTTTAATTTCGGTAACTAGTGAACAAATAACAAGCACAACCTCGATTATTATAGAGCCAACTAAGTTCATTTCGTTACCATCAGTTAGTGAACTTACAACGTCCGTAACATCATTTGACTTGCAACCAACAACAACGACTATATCTGTTGTGATCGATGCCACTAGTGTTTCAACTGGAGTTTCTATTGAACCAACTACAATCACAACGTCAGTTTTTGCTGAGCCAACCACTTCCTTGACCTCAACTTCCGTTGTTGAAGGAACAACTGCGACAGGTTCATTTGACATCCATTTAAAAACAACGAGCACATCAGTTTTGGTAGCGCAAACTACTATTTCAACTTCGGTCACTAGTGCACAAACAACAAGCACAACCTCGAATATTATAGAGCCAACTACGTCCATTTTGTTACCCTCAGTTACTGAACTAACAAGCTCAGTAACACCGTTTGACTTGAAACCAGCATCAACGACTACATCTGTTGTCATCGATGCCACTAGTGTATCGACTCTAGTTTTTATTGAGCCAACTACAATCAGAACGTCAGTTTTTGTGGAGCCAACTACTTCCTTGACTTCCATTTCAGTTGTTGAGGGAACAACTACGACAACTACATTTGACATCCAATTAACAACAACGATCACATCAGTTCTGGTAGAGCAAACTACCATTTCAACTTCGGTAACTAGTGAACAAACAACAAGCACAAACTTGATTATTATGGAGAAAACTACGTCCATTTCGTTACCCACAGTTACTGAACTAACAAGATCAGTAACATCGTTTGACTTGAAACCAACATCAACGACTACATCTGTTGTCATCGATGCCAATAGTGCTTCGACTGGGGTTTCTTTTGAACCAACTACAATCACAACGTCAGTTTTTGTTGAGCCAACTACTTCCTTGACCTCCACTTCAGTTGTTGAAGGAATAACTGCCACACATTCATTTGACATCCAAATAACAAAAACGACAACATCAGTTTTCATCGAGTCAACTACTATTTCAACTTCCGTAAATAGTGAACAAACAACAATCACAACCTCGATTATTATCGAGCCAACTACGTCAAGTTTGGTACCCTCATTTACTGAAATAACAACCTCAGTAACATCATTTGACTTTCAACAAACAACAACGACTACATCTGAAGTGAGCGATGCCACCAGTGCTTCGACTGGAGTTTCTGTTGAGTCATCTACAAACACAACGTCAGTTTTTGTTGAGCCAACTACTTCCTTGACCTCCACCTCAGTTGTTGATGGAACAACTACGACAACCTCGCTTGACATCCAATTAGCAACAACGACCACATCAGTTTTCATCGAGTCAACTACTATTTCAACTTCCGTAAATAGTGAACAAACAACAATCACAACCTCGATTATTATCGAGCCAACTACGTCAAGTCTGGTACCCTCATTTACTGAAATAACAACCTCAGTAACACCTTTTGACTTGAAACCAACATCAACGACTACATCTGTTGTCATCGATGCCCCTAGTGCTTCGACTCGAGTTTCTATTGAGCCAACTACAATCAGAACGTCACTTTTTGTTGAGTCAACTACTTCCTTGACCTCCACGTCAGTTGTTGATGGAACCACTACGACAACCTCTTTTGACATCAAATTAGCAACAACGACCACATCAGTTTCAGTAGAGCAAACTACAATATCAACTTCGGTAACTAGTGAACAAATAACAAGCACAACCTCGATTATTATAGAGCCAACTACGTCTATTTCGTTACCATCAGTTACTGAAATAACAACGTCCGTAACATCATTTGGCTTGCAACCAACATCAACGACTACATCTGTTGTCGTCGATGCCACTAGTGCTTCGACTGGAGTTTCTATTGAGCCAACTACAATCAAAACGTCAGTTTTGGTTGAGCTA
>RQOL01000867.1:0-93557 GCA_013076295.1 Sanderia malayensis | reverse complement strand
AGCCATTTAGAAAAGAAAATGTCTCGTGGGAAGAAGCAGTTCACTCAGCCTACTTTGCTCGTGTCAGTTTGTCTGCAACAGGATTCTATGCAACTCCCAACCTTAATTACGATTGGAATACAAATTCAGGAAGATTATTTGCTTATCATACTACTGGAGCTGCCTGCTCAGTTGTTGAGATAGATTGTCTCACTGGGGATCATCAGGTCCTAAAAACGGATATAGTTATGGATGTTGGACAGTCATTAAACCCAGCTATTGACATTGGCCAAATTGAAGGTGCATTTACACAGGGTTATGGATTATTTATGATGGAGCAACTAGTCCATTCACCATCTGGTGTTCTTCTTACTCGTGGTCCTGGTGCCTACAAAATTCCAAGTTTCAATGATGTTCCAACTGAGTTCAATGTTTCTCTTCTCAAAGGTTTGTTTTTATCTTAATTCAACTGTTCCCTATAATACATGTTTATATTATCATAATCATTTATAAAGTGGCTGATGATTTTTATTACAGGCTCATTGAATCCTCATGCTGTTTATTCATCAAAAGCAATTGGAGAGCCCCCACTTTTTCTTGCTTCGTCAGTGTTTTTTGCTGCTAAAGATGCAATTATTGCAGCAAGAAATGAACGTGGATTATCCTCACTTTTTCAACTTGATGCACCTGCAACTTGTGAAAGAATACGAATGGCATGTGAAGATGAATTCACTCAACGTGTTCCTTTATTGCAACCAGGTACATTCACACCTTGGGGAATTCAGGTTTGAAGTGAACAATTTAATTGGCGAAGGAGCATATTGCGGCCTATTTATGTTCAGGATTCTTTTTGTAGCTACTAATTTTCATCTCTTTTGACATTTTCTACTCTTTTTTAGTTTTGATTCTTTTTTGTATTTTTATTGGATTGGTTTTTGACTCGCGACGCGCATGCGCAAGCGAGTATATGTTGGTGAGTGGGGAAAATGTTGTGTTCTGTGTCTGTGTCTGTGTCTGTGTCTGTGTCTGTGTAGACTTCCTACTTGCCCATATAAGGTATGTGCCTCAGATTCAAACGTTCACTTTTGATTTGAAGTGAGGCAACCAAGTATGATATCACTTTGCACGTTTTTCATTGGATAAAATGTAAACTTGTTGAAATAACAAACAACATGACGTACCATACTAGATGCTGGGCACGCTGTGGCAGGGGGGGGGACCACGAGCACGATCACGCACGGAGACGGGGAGCATTTTTGACTCGTTGGAAGCATCAGGTGAAAAGAAGAAAGTTTTCTAGCTGTATGCTTATGCAACTAATACAACAATTATAGTATTTCATTTTTGTTTTGGAAAATGATAGTTTTTTAACTTGATGAAACAAGATCGAAAACTGGAGTCAAAATGTTTGCGTGAGTGGTCTCAAAACAAAGGTTTTTTGAATTTGCTGCGCCAACACTAAATTCGTCTCTCTCTCCATAAGTCTCGCAAGACGAAACTCTTCTGAAGACCTGGATTGGACCGTAACAACTGAAGACAAAACAGTACAATGAACAAAACTCATATGATTCCATAGAATTAATGTTTAACAGTTGCCAATAATTTATTAAATAACAAATGAACTAACCAATTATCAACATAAGTTTTATTTTCAAAACGGGCATCCAGCTCTTTCAGAGATATCTAGGTAGGCCTTCACAACCCGATTCTTTATCATCACTGCCGTACCAAGCTCTGGGTCTTCTTGCAAGAGGTTCTCCTTCGTGCGAGTTTCAGCTATACGAACTGACTACTGAATAGTCTTCGTCTTCTTCGCTATCCTCAGGAAGACTTCGTCCTTCGTTGTCAGAGGAATTTGTTTTGAGCTACTATTTTCGAAATCCGACATGACATTTTGAAAAGATTTTAGCCAGACACTGTTTCAACACAGGCCGGGCAGCTCTTGTTCAGAGAACAATAGTTGAAGAACAATAGCACGGTTCATTCTGACGTCACACTGAATCAAAATCTTGAAAGTTTTATTTTTTTCAAAATTTGTTAACATTTCTGTTTTAATTGAAAGCAACGAGAATTGACTCATAATGTGAGGAAAATATAGCGCAGACCTGGCTGTGTTTGAGCTTGGAAAAAATATACTTAAACTCGTCAGAAAACACTCAAAATAGGTTCATAGTGATACTCAGATCTTTTTCTCTCCATCTCCGTAAGAAAATCGTTTCCTTCTCATTTCAGGCTGCATAAGCCCTTTAATTTAATATTACTTTCTTCACTTTCTGGATAATACAGTGAAATAAAAGCCATCTGTCGCGAGTCACCTCAAGGTTCCTTTGATTGTTTTTGTATTGTTTTTTAGTTTTGTATTTTTGTAATATTGTCTTGGCAGTTACCATGTTCACAAAATTGTTGCTAGGAAACTTAATTGGCGCCACATTTTATATCGTCCTTAGAGAATTTTTGTTGGAATAAAATAAATAGTGCTTTGATTTGGTTAGTATAGTTAGTTTTTCAAACAGTGTCATGCAGGCTGAGCCAAGTCCTGTGTGACTAGCGTTTTGGCAGAATCGATAAACATTTATCGTATTCAATTTTGTATTTTTTACTGAAGATGATAAACTGTGAGCAGGTTTGGTTTGTCATTATATTAACTTTTATTATTTTTAATCTTTCTTATGCTAATTGACATCGATCGTGTAAAAGTTAACCTGATGTTGTTGTTTCTTTTGCTTTGAGCTATTTAGGGCAGTCACATTTAGGACATATGGTCTATTTTGAACTTCACTTGCAAATTTATGGGCTTGCGAAATAAAAACAGTTTCTATTCCAAAATGCAATTTGCACTACAATTATTTTAAAACTTGGTTGTTGGAAAGAACGTGTGCTGCAAGAAATTGCTTTGAAATTCGTTTTCCACTAACATCAACAACTCCACTCCATTGTTGTTTTGGTTGCTTTTCAAACAAGAAGCACACCTGTGTTCTTCATTTGCAAACCTACTGCTGAGATCGAAGAACGGTCCTATTAAAAACCAATTACTTGTTTACGCTAAGATTCAAGGGGAATTTCTAACTTTAAAGTAAACCCCTTCAAATAGACCCCACTTAAAAATTGATTTTTGCAAATAATGCCTTCGTGGCTTTTTGGAGAATTTACGTTATGGCTAATCGCGGTACAACAATAATGTGCTGGGTTAAGGTAACGTATTGGTTTAAATTGCCAACTCATTCAGATTCCTGAATTTCAAAGCGATAATTAAATTTAATTATAGTTTACCGTATTTCCTCTAAAGAACGCCGCCCTCTATTGAACGCCGCACTTTAAACCAAGCATTTGTAATAAACGCCGCCCTCTAATGAACGCCACCCTCTATTGAACGCCGCATCTTCAAAAGCGGCGTTTATTAGAAAACACACGTCAGCGAAAGCTATCAAAGTTTTCGTGTCATAAATAAGCACTCTGACGGAGACAGTGACATTGGCATACTTTAGTAGCGTGAACACATCATTTGTGAACTTTGAAACGTTTTTCATAAAGTCTTTTATTACGTGTTTTTGGGAAAAGAAGACATTGTCTATTTTTACTTTGTTCATCTCACTTTTCATTTTGTAAAGAACGCCTCCCTCTAATGAACGCCGCCCTCTATTAAACGCCGCATGCAAAAGTCGGATTTTGAAAAGAACGCCGCGGCGTTCTTTAGAGGAAATACGGTATTATCTTTAATAAGCACATTTTTTCTTTTAAGCGCCCATCTATGTATGGGCGTTTATAAAATAGTTAATTGCTTGCGACGGAGCAGCGAGCTCAAGAGGTTTTCAAGAATTTCCATTGTCTTGATCCAAGAACTTTCTTCTTGTTATTTTAACATACTTGGACATAGATATCACCACGAAAACAGCACATGTTATTGTCTACTTTAATGGGAGAAACTTTCGCGAGATAAACTTTCGCGAGGCGAAAAACTCGCGAAATGTTTTGGACAAACTTTCCCGAATTTACAAATCGAAAACATTTTGCGAGATAAACTTTCGCGAATAGAGAAATAATGTAATATATTTTACATATTTTTGTACATTTGAACAGGTTTTACAGATATAACTGGTTAAATTTTCGCAAATGTGACTTTTAGAAAAATTTCGCGAGATCAACTTTCGCGAATTGCAATTTTGAAAAAATTGCGCGTCAAACTTTCGCGAAAATGACCAAAATTCGCGAAATTCGTAAAAGTTTATCTCGCGAAAGTTTCTCCTATTAAAGTATACAGAATACGCCCTGTCGAATAAGCCCCCGCCCTAAAATATTCGAGGACCTACAGCACATCCAGTGATACTGATGTTGCTTATGGTAATATTCTGCCAGTGATCCATGAAATCCTTAAGTTGTAAAACCATTAATTGAGACTATGTAACGCATGATTAAAACAATCTGTTTTGAAATAAGTGCCTGCAAAGGAGGGAGGGGGTGTTGGGGGCTATCTCTAAAAGCAGGAACGAGGAACGAAGCCGGCAACAAGTAGGAACGAGCGGGAAAGAGTAGGAAGGAACGGGAACGAGTAGGAACGAAGCGGGAACGTGTAGGAACAAGTAGGACGAGTAGGAACAAGTAGGAACAAGTGGGAACGAGTAGAAACAAGGCGGGAATTACCAATAACACATGCAAACGGGATTAAAAGCAAGGCGGGAATCACTGATAACACATGCACACGGATTAATTGTTGGCGGGAAAATATTCGTTTGCCATGTGCTCAGACAAGACTACGTTTTTTGATTTGAATAATGTTTCGCTTGCCAGCTATTCCAGGAAGAGTAAATAAAGGGGTGGAGAAGGTATTTGCTTCAGAGCTGCACAGATTTGATGCCAGAAAAATTGATGATGCAACTCCAATAGGTATTATTCCAAAATATTCTCAGTTTCTTTTTGTAGGTTCTTGGCTACGGCCTAGCTACTTAAGTTGTATTAATTGCAGTGTCAAATTTTATTATTATTCACTGGAATATGAGTTAAGATGCCAACGGCTCGTTTTCCAGGCCACGGTTCTTTTGCTTCAGTGGAGAAATGTCAATACAAATGTCAAATCACCGTAACTAACCCGGGGCGACGAACCCAGGTTATTTGTGTCCACACTACAAAATCTAACCTGAGTTAGCAAAAAACTGGGGCAAACCTGTGTTAGTTTGTGTAGTGTGGACAGGGCTTATGTTCTTCTTATTATTATAATTATCATATCATTTGCTGTCGTTTTGTTGAAAAGCAGCATGTGCTTGGGTTCTTCTGAAAATTGATCTTCTTGGGATGTTTGGAAAACAATAATTTTCTACAAAAGAATTTGTTCACTCTTTTCAGAAAATTTTCGAGGCTTACTGTTGTTTTTTCTATGTTCTGTTTTGTCAGTATTAGATATGTATCCGTGAGCAATATTGTTTTTTCTTTGTTCTCGGTAATTTCCGCCTTGTTTCTTTTTGTTCCCGGTGATTCCCGTGCCAACAGAATTTTCCGGTGATTCCCGTGCCAACTGAATTTTCTTAGGAATTTTCTTAGGCCAATAATAAGCTATCAATATTAACAAATAAAACAGCAAAACTTGAGGTATTTATTGTGGATTATCCTTGAAACCTAATTTCTAAGAAGTCGGCAATATTTTTCTTGCAAGAATTTTCAAAACCTTAGAAATGTTTTTGGGTCACCCAGCATTTGAAACAAACATTTTTGAAGAAATGTCTTTTTATCTGAGCAAATGGCAAACGAATGTTTTCCTGCCGATATTTAAGCCCTGTCCATGTGTTCTTGGTCATTTCTGGATGTTCCCGCCTTGTTCCCGCTTCATTCCTACTTGTTCCTACTCGTTCCCGCTTCGTTCCTACTCGTTCCTACTTGTTCCTACCCCTTGTTTGTTTATAGCCCCAGGGCCCAGGCTGGCTCTCGACAGGCCTGTTGTTATTGTCATCCCTTTTGTGTTTACATTTGTCATCATTCAAATTAATCATAAAGGGGCCTAAGGAAAGAAGCAAGGGAACACGTAAAAATAAAATGCGAAAAAAGGGCAATGGTTTTTCTTGTGCCCAAAAAGTTTTCAGCTAGGTTTTTGAGTAACTTTAGCAAAAGCCACCCATTGGAACGGAACCAACGGAACCGTACCGTGTCGACAACAAGGAGACGAGACCATTCCAGCATTCCTTGCTGTGCTGCTGAATCGGTTAGATTGTTAGCCAATGAAAGCCGATTTGCGGCTCTGTATAACAATGGGGTTTGACTTCTGTATCACCTACGTGGTATTAGAGCGCAGTGTTATATTGTAGTTGCATTGCATAACAATACGGTGTCATTCAATACTTTGTTTTGCTAACCTCCGAATAGTTCATAACAAACCCTTTCGGTTGCATCGTGCGTGACATGAAATTCTTCTGGTATCCTTTGCAACGATATCGACCAAATTCACGATGAAAGAGTCCAAAACACTTGTATTCTATGTCAATGGTAAGTGAAGAAAACTTTGTTGATTCACTCTTGATCATTCTGGATTTCAAGTCAGGTTCTTCCTTGTGTTTTCCTGGCTGCCCAGTAATGGGTTAAGCAGCGAGGCAATGTAATGTCGTCAACGAATACACTTCGACGAGCTGTCAGTTTACAGACCGAAACTGTTTCAGCAGCAAAGTAGGTTTACGATTCAGATTTTCCGCAAAAAGGCCTTCAATGGAGTAATATTTACATATGTAATGACACTATGAAGTTTAACAAGTGTTGTCGTTTCTTTAGTGTTTACATTGATCCAAACTAAGCTTAAGGTGTGAGATTTTGTGTCAAAAAGATTTTAATTAATTCATCCGGTAATTTATGCGATAAGTTTTAGTTTGGTAACTTTGTTTTCGTAACCATTTCATTTTTAAGAAGCATGCATATTAAAATAAAAGTCTTTTCGCAAGAGACTAGGGAGTAAAGACGGGAATCCAATCGTTGCATATCTTTAAAATTGAGTTGGTTTCTTCAGTGTTTTGCCTCGAGTACTGTGATTTTTTAGGCCCAGCTTAAACACAGAACTTTTGCCTCTTAAATTGCATTTTATACGGCTTGTTCGACTCAATGCTGCACTGCACATAGTTGATTTAAACGGTGGATAGAATTTGATTCGATACGGCAAAAATGCGAAGTCGCACTTTTGCTGAATTAAAGCGACTAATAATAATATGATTATATTTAAAGTGGGTAGCCTATAATAATTTATCTACAAAGAGAAAAGGTCTTTACAATAGGGCCCACAAAGAAAAAACCTCTGTAATTCGAACTTTGTGTTAATCTCAGTTAATTACCTGATGACAGAACTTCTTTTTTTGCTCTTGTCTCTGGCAAGCCCATTGAAGCTTGCGTCATTGGGCAAATTGATCAAAGAAGATAAAAACCTGAGCTACAAAATTAACTCAAAACACGATCCACAATTAAAAACAATCATGTCACTTGATATTATCTGTATTTGTATTTCAACATGCTAATTAAGGGGGGGTGGACACCCAGGAACCCTCACAGTTAAAGGGTTTCTGCAAAGATACAAGGCTGTGTTTAAAAATAGATCGAAATTCAATTCAATGTAGACATGCGCTTTTTTTTATAAGAGACCTGGCTCAAGGCCTAGTAGTAAAAGTTTCTTAATTTCTAGCCACATTTTAGTTCTAAAAGTTTCTTAAAAGTTTCTTAATTTAATGAAAAAAGTTGCAGTGAAAAGGACGAAAAAACGTGGGTGAAGCAAGATATTAGTATTATAACAAAGACAAATCGTCAATGCGAAAAATCGTCATGTGGAGCCGACAATGCTATGCTTAGCACATAATTAAAACATACTAACTGTAGTTGATATTTGTTGAACCCGTAAATTTCTGAAATTTCTAATGTTTCTTAAATGTTTCCTTGTAATTCTAAAGGTTTCTTAAATTTTAGGGCGTCAAGATCTAGGTTTCTTATAAACCGGTTTCTTATAAAAAAAACGTGTACTATAGGATGGTACACGCAGTCAATGCCTTCGCTAAGTCAATGAATATAGCTCCTTTATGGTCGTATTTAGCTGACACTTAGCATTTTATGGCTGGATAATTCGGTGTTTAAACTGCGCCTTTAACTGTTATGCTTTTCAATACTGGTTTCAGACTGTTTCTTATACAAAATCCCGAAAGGGCCTTAAGGGCCTTGACTTTACATCAGAACAGAAAACTCAACCCGTTTGAGTTTGAACAGGGGTTGAGTTTCATCAACGCTGTTGCCGGTGGGTGTAATGTCATGTGAGCCCTGTGACTGTTTATCATACACGTACTTTGCGTGTATGATAAACGGGGAAGATCGGCCTAATAATGTAACAAATTTTAATTAGAACCTATTAATTAACGTGCGGGCAAATGGCAAATGGGTGTTGTGCCTTATCGGATTTTAATTAGTCTCAAATTAAGAGATAACAGATAAGAGCATGCTACATTAGGCAACAGATAGGCCAGCAACCCAGCCATCCAAGTAGACAGGGAATTATCCCCTACAAACTAACAAACAGGGTAACCTTAAATTTTAATGTTTCACATGAAAGCCAAGACAAAGAGGATCAGAAATCCGAGATGGGACATTTCGAAAAAGTGACGGGGGTCACGTCATCGCTCATCAAAGTATTGCACCATTGGTTACGTCAGAAAAAAATCAACTATCTTATATTGTAAACCTGAATATCTATTTAGAAAGAGCATAAAGAGTTATGCAAAAAATATTAAAGAACTTTATCTTTAACATAAACAGTTGAGGAGATATCGGCAGTCGAAGATGTTACAATTCAGGGGGTAAAAAAAGAAATGAAATTACCTGAATTCTCCAATATTACCAAAACATTAGCACAAATATTGAACTACATATACCATCTTATTGATGGAAAGCATTTCAAGTTGATTTCAGCCAAAGAAATGTTTGAAAAACTGAGTTTACACAATGTGCAGGGTGTCTGAATTCCTGACATTACCCCCCGATTTTTTGAAAAATCCATTTTTTAATGATTTGGGGTGAAATTTTTGATATAGAGTCAACTCTGCTTCGGTTGAACACCCTAGGGAAGCGTGAAAATGCTTGAATTACAACATATTCGAATTGTAGAGGTTTACATTTATAAGAATTAATTGTTTAGTGATCCTTAGGAACGGAGAATTCCGTTCGAAATAGGTAAAGTTCGAGCTACACGAGTTAGAATTATGCAGACATGACTGTAAATTGTATTCCACTAGTAAGAACTCATTAAAAATGCTTTTCTGTAGCAATTTGCTCTTCAATTAGACATCAACTTGCCAAATAAAAGCGAACAAGTCATCAAAATTAGGGGGTAAAATCAGCATTGCTGAAACCAATATAAAATGAATTAAAGTGTATAGAAAAATTGTCAGCGAAAAAACCTCACTAATATTTTATGGTAGCCATTCGTCTCATGAGCTATCACTTGATATAAAATCGGAGACATCCCATTTGCTCTCCTTGCTTTCACTTAACTAAGAATCATTTTCGCTAGCGCCTTTTTATGATTGGTTACAAACAGATTCGCTTGTCGGTCGATGCTTGTTGTTTATTTGCTTTGCTTTCAAACCATTTCTCTTTCCCTTTGATTTTCGCCTTACTCCTGGTAGTCTTTTCTCTCTTGCTTTCTTACATTGTGTTTGCAGATCTGCAATGTCAAATTCCTCGCTCGCTTCTGAAACAGGCTCCTTTTTCTTTTGTTGCACATTTCTTACAGGAGAAAATTGACTCCCGCAAACAAGACTGGCGGCTGTACTTTTGAATTTTTAATTTTCCAACCCCAAATTCTTAAAATCTAGTTGATCGATCATAAAATTGCTGGAATAATACCATTCGTATGGTGGACGGAGTCTTGGTCCGGTGGAGGTAATAGCAATGAAGGCTTATGTTTAAGTTATATATATATGCGAATCCTAGTTTCAACAAAGTCTTTAAGCGTTATACCAGAATAGGCAGTTGAGCATATGAACTCTTTGACGTGGTCAATATCCTCTGGGGCTAGATTGCTTGTCAACCCAAGGGCCCAAAGTCTCACTGCCCTAGCACTTGAAAAAAATAATGATGCTTTTGTTGTTTGTAAGGATACCGATGTGGTTGTTCTCTTTCTTGTTCTTCGTTGTCCAACACAAGTTATATTTCAAGTATGAGTCTTGTGTCTGCTTCCTCGTGATTGCAGTCCTTCTCAATCTAACTGTGTACGCTTTTCTAATCCTGTAGATGTTTTCCTCTTCCGTTATTGCCGGGTAAACTTCTCGTCCTCAGAAGAGTCCTTGCTGACAATACAAAGACCAACTTACTTTTGGCCCTTGGGTTGACAAGCAATCTAGCCCCAGAGGATATTGACCACGTCAAAGAGTTCATATGCTCAACTGCCTATTCTGGTATAACGCTTAAAGACTTTGTTGAAACTAGGATTCGCATATATATATAACTTAAACATAAGCCTTCATTGCTATTACCTCCACCGGACCAAGACTCCGTCCACCATACGAATGGTATTATTCCAGCAATTTTATGATCGATCAACTAGATTTTAAGAATTTGGGGTTGGAAAATTAAAAATTCAAAAGTACAGCCGCCAGTCTTGTTTGCGGGAGTCAATTTTCTCCTGTAAGAAATGTGCAACAAAAGAAAAAGGAGCCTGTTTCAGAAGCGAGCGAGGAATTTGACATTGCAGATCTGCAAACACAATGTAAGAAAGCAAGAGAGAAAAGACTACCAGGAGTAAGGCGAAAATCAAAGGGAAAGAGAAATGGTTTGAAAGCAAAGCAAATAAACAACAAGCATCGACCGACAAGCGAATCTGTTTGTAACCAATCATAAAAAGGCGCTAGCGAAAATGATTCTTAGTTAAGTGAAAGCAAGGAGAGCAAATGGGATGTCTCCGATTTTATATCAAGTGATAGCTCATGAGACGAATGGCTACCATAAAATATTAGTGAGGTTTTTTCGCTGACAATTTTTCTATACACTTTAATTCATTTTATATTGGTTTCAGCAATGCTGATTTTACCCCCTAATTTTGATGAC
Source organism: Sanderia malayensis (assembly GCA_013076295.1). Classification (NCBI taxonomy): domain Eukaryota; kingdom Metazoa; phylum Cnidaria; class Scyphozoa; order Semaeostomeae; family Pelagiidae; genus Sanderia; species Sanderia malayensis. Next base: position 82,532 of record RQOL01000867.1, on the reverse strand, counting down.
TTGTTCGCTTTTATTTGGCAAGTTGATGTCTAATTGAAGAGCAAATTGCTACAGAAAAGCATTTTTAATGAGTTCTTACTAGTGGAATACAATTTACAGTCATGTCTGCATAATTCTAACTCGTGTAGCTCGAACTTTACCTATTTCGAACGGAATTCTCCGTTCCTAAGGATCACTAAACAATTAATTCTTATAAATGTAAACCTCTACAATTCGAATATGTTGTAATTCAAGCATTTTCACGCTTCCCTAGGGTGTTCAACCGAAGCAGAGTTGACTCTATATCAAAAATTTCACCCCAAATCATTAAAAAATGGATTTTTCAAAAAATCGGGGGGTAATGTCAGGAATTCAGACACCCTGCACATTGTGTAAACTCAGTTTTTCAAACATTTCTTTGGCTGAAATCAACTTGAAATGCTTTCCATCAATAAGATGGTATATGTAGTTCAATATTTGTGCTAATGTTTTGGTAATATTGGAGAATTCAGGTAATTTCATTTCTTTTTTTACCCCCTGAATTGTAACATCTTCGACTGCCGATATCTCCTCAACTGTTTATGTTAAAGATAAAGTTCTTTAATATTTTTTGCATAACTCTTTATGCTCTTTCTAAATAGATATTCAGGTTTACAATATAAGATAGTTGATTTTTTTCTGACCGTGACCAATGGTGCAATACTTTGATGAGCGATGACGTGACCCCCGTCACTTTTTCGAAATGTCCCATCTCGGATTTCCGATCCTCTTTGTCTTGGCTTTCATGTGAAACATTAAAATTTAAGGTTACCCTGTTTGTTAGTTTGTAGGGGATAATTCCCTGTCTAAAGTGTTCATTTGTTTTTCGAAATTGTGAAACTATTACAAGTGGATACCCCACAATCAATGCATTTGTATTTTGTTTCAATTGTGTACGCTGTACATAGATTCATTTTATTTTTAAACTAGCCGGGGGCACTCGCGTTCGCTCGCTTCCCGTAGGGGGGCAAGTGAAAAAAACTTAATCTGGTTGGCGCACTTCGTGTGCTGCATTCGCTAACGCTCATGCCTCTTTCGACCCCACCTACAATGAGTAAGCTCGCTGCGCTCGCCTGTAGTTGGCGCACTTCGTGCGCTGCATTCGCTTCGCTCATGCCTCTTTCAACCCCACGTACAATGGGTTAGCTCGCTGCGCTCGCCTGTCTATCTATTATCAAGAAACATTGACTGACAGGGCGCACTTTGTGCGCTGCAAGAGTTCGACGTTGAATTCCACGTGGCTCCAGGGTCGCATATTGTGACTAAACGTATTGCTCCAAATCAAATCTGCCGTACTTTGTCATGTTAAACATTGCTCTTGTCATGCACTTAAGTCACCTACATCCATTTTTTTGTAAGAAACCATTTATAAGAAACCATAGGGCCATATTTTCAAAACTTAAGAAACTTTGGTAGGAGATCTCGTGTGACTAAAACAAGTTGCGAAACTTTATATGCTATCTAGCTTGTTTAGTTTTGTCTTTTTAAAAGATATTTTAGTTCTTTGCGATTGAATTTGCATTTCTTTTGCTTCTCTATCCAATTCATTCTACACTCTATGTTTTACATGTCACGATTTGATGCTGGTAAGCGGTAGCCACTGGTCTGGTAGGCAGCAGAACCATTTGAATATTTGATTTTCATTTTCAGGTAAAAAAGTAGTTGACGATGCCATAGATCCAGAATGGACACTTTTGTCATATCTGAGACTGAAGTTGGGTTACCGTGGAACGAAGTTGGGTTGTGCAGAAGGAGGCTGCGGTGCTTGTACCGTCATGGTGTCAAAATATGACAGAGAAAAAGGCAAAATTGAGCATCTGTCAGTGAATGCATGTCTTGCTCCCGTTTGCTCAATGCATGGACTTGCAGTGACAACAGTAGAAGGCATTGGAAGTACACGCACAAAGCTTCATGCAGTTCAAGAAACAATTGCCAAGTCTCACGGATCTCAATGTGGTTTTTGCACTCCTGGTATTGTCATGTCTATGTATACATTATTGCGAAATAACCCAAAGCCTAGCATGCAAGATATTGATTCTTATTTGCAAGGAAACCTTTGCAGATGTACTGGTTACCGACCCATTCTAGAAAGCTTTCGTTCTTTTACTGCCGACAATGCTTCAATTGTACCAGAAGAGATCAAAAAAGGTTGTTGTGTTGGAGCAATTAATGGAAAATGTTGTCAATTGCAAAATGGAGTTGGTGAGAATGATTTTGTTATGTTTACTTCATGTCTTCATTGTCGACGCACTATTTCTTAAGACTTATAAAAAGGCCAAATAAAAAAGAGCTGAACAATGTCTTGTAGGTAGCAATGAAAATGGCGAAGAAGGAGAAGACAGCAATGAAAAAGATGATTCTTTTATGTTGTATTGTCCAAAGCATGAGCCAATATTTCCACCTGAGCTCCAATTGAGTTCCATTTATGATGAGCAACATTTGGTATTTCATGGAAAGAGAATGACCTGGTATCGTCCAACTTGCCTTGAAGAATTATTACTTTTGAAAAGTAGTTATCCACAAGGGAAGATTGTTGTAGGAAACACAGAGTTAGGTGTAGAAATGAAGTTCAAAAATTGCGAATACCCAGTTATGATTGTACCCACGTCAGTTCAAGAACTCACAAGCATATCAGAAACGAGTAATGGAGTAAAGTTTGGGGCATCTGTTACATTGTCCAAAACGGAGGAAATGTGTCAGAGGATGATTGCAGCTCATCCTCATTGGAAGGTTCAAGTGTTTGCTGCTGTTTTGGATATGATGCAATATTTTGCAGGGAAGCAAGTGAGAAATGTTGGAGCACTTGGGGGTAATATAATGACAGGAAGCCCAATTTCAGATCTGAATCCAATTTTCATGGCTGCTGGTTGCATGCTAGAGGTAGCTGGTCCATCAGGAATAAGAAATATAAAGATGGATGGAAACTTTTTCACTGGTTACAGAAGAAATGTCATCCAGCCTGAAGAACTTCTTTTGTCGATAACACTTCCCTTCACAGATGAAAATGATCATTTTAAAGCTTACAAGCAGTCCAAAAGAAGAGATGATGACATTGCTATCGTTAATGCAGCTTTCAAGTTGAAGCTGATAGAAGGAGTTATTGACAACATCACTATTTGCTATGGCGGAATGGCTCCTACTACCATAATGGTCCATAAGGCAATGGCATTTCTTAGAGGCAAGAACTGGTGCTCTGATGTAATGGAAGAGGCGTTTGGCAGGTTGATTGAAGATGTACCATTAGCACCAGATGTTCCTGGTGCAATGGTGCGTTATCGACAATCACTTGCGCTGAGTTTCCTTTTCAAGTTTTATATCAGTGTTAGTGCTTCACTAGATTCAACGATGTCAACAATCCCTAAAGATACACTGAGTGCAATTGAGCCATTGAAGAAAGGAGAATTGAAGAGCCATCAGCTGTATGAACGCAGAATTGACAGTGAATCAAAGTTTGCTGTTGGAGCACCAATTGTGCATACCTCAAGTCTGCTTCAAGCTACTGGAGAGGCAGTATACTGTGATGATATGCCTAAATTTGAAAATGAGCTCTATCTAGCTTTTGTTCTTAGTACAAAAGCCCATGCTTATATTTTAAGCATTAATGCAGATGAAGCATTGCAGATGGATGGTGTAGTAAGCTTTGTTTGTCATAAAGATCTTAGCAAGGATAATAATAAGTTTTCCTTGACAAATGTTGTAGATGAAGAGGTATTTGCATCAGAGAAAGTCAGTCATGTAGGCCAAATTATTGGGGCCATCATTGCTACTGATCAAACGTCAGCAAAAAGAGCAGCAAAGGTGGTGCAAGTTTCATACAAAGAACTACCAGCCATTGTAACAATTGAGGAAGCTATTAAGGCTAAGTCCTTCCATGTAAAGCCTGTAGAACTCGCGAAAGGGTCAGTTGAAGATGCATTCAATAACTGTGATCATGTTTTAAATGGAGAATTGAGAACAGGGGCACAGGAACAGTTTTATTTGGAGACACAGGCAACAATAGCTGTTCCCAAAGGTGAAAATGGTGAAATGGAAATTTTTTCATCTACACAAAGTCCAACTTCCACTCAATCAGTTGTCGCTAAAGTGCTTGGTGTACCTGCAAATAGAATTGTTTGTCGTGTGAAAAGGATAGGTGGTGGATTTGGTGGAAAGGAAACAAGATCCATCCCAATATCTGCCGCAGTAGCAGTTGCTGCCAATAAGGTAATTAATTTTTTAAATTTTGCAATCATTTCATTTTTCCTCCATAAATATTTTAGTTTTATAAGAAACTAAATAATTGGACCAGTACTAGAAGTTTCTTAAATTTTCTTTTGTTTTTTATTGTTAAAGAAAACAATATAACAAAATAATCTATTGTTCTTTACGAGAAATTCCAGTACTGAGTTTCTTAAAAGGAGTTTCTTATAAAAAAATACGTGTAGGATGAGATTTAAGTTGAAAAAGCATTGTGCAGTCCCTAAAACCATCAAATGTTTTAAGGCCTTTGTTTTTCTTTTTTCGTTGAATGCCCCTTTCAACCCCACGTACAATGGGTTTAATATTTAATATTTTTCCTCCATAACTGTAGGTTGGTAGACCTGTAAGAATAATGCTTGACCGTGATGAAGATATGCTGATATCTGGAACCAGACATCCATTCTATGCGAGTTACAAGGTTGGTTTCAACAAGGATGGTCAAATCAAAGCCTTTGAGGTGGACTTGTACAACAATTGTGGTTGGAGTCTTGATCTTTCATTGGCAGTTTTACAACGGGGACTATTTAGTTGTGCAAATGCTTACTTTATCCCCAATGTGAAGACCAGAGGATATTGTTGTAGAACGAATTTGGCTTCAAATACAGCTTTCAGAGGCTTTGGTGCCCCACAAGGTTTGTACTTGTCGGAAACTGACAATAATGAGGCAATTACGTGTGTAATATTCCAGGTATCGTAGCTATATTGTTGTTCTTGATAACAGGAATGATGGTTGGTGAAAACATGATGAACAATGTTGCATTATTTCTTGGCAAAGAAGTTGAAGATGTAAGACAGAAGAATTTACTGAGCGTAGGACAACTGACCCACTATAACCAGGAAGTTGAATCTGAGACCTTAATTAATTGTTGGAACGAATGCCAGAAGCAAAGCAGTTTCTATCAAGTGAAGAAAGAGGTGAAGAAATTCAATTCTGAAAATAAATGGAAAAAAAGAGGAGTGTCAATTGTTCCGACTAGTTATGGCATTGCATACACGGAAGCATTTTTAAACCAAGCAGGTATGCATTGATCTAATCTTTTCTTTTTAATCGGGATATTCTTGCAGGGGATTTATGTTATGTTGGTCATTGTTTAACTATAATTGTTACCTTTTATTTGACACCTATTTGTTTGCAGTATTGTTAAGTACGAGCATGTTTGGCTGGTGCAGTCAATCCACGCTAGGGTCCCAGGTGCACAAGAATTTAGCACCATGTCACCACGCTTGTTTTGATTATTATTTTGAACACAAATAGAGTAAAGTAAGAGAGTAAAAATCAGTTCAGTTAGAGTTAAAAAGTCAGTCTGTCAACCTCGGAGAGTTGAAGAGAAGACAAGTGGTACAATGACGGCGTTTGGGTCAGCCGTATCGCACCGCAAAAAATTTGTTGTCTTTATTGCGTCAAACCTTAACGGAATCAGCACAATCGCAAGCGAGACATCGCCTACCGAACTTCTGGCTACCGTCCCCAGCTCTGGGGTGAATTCCAAAAGAAACACCATATAACATCAATGAAATTTGCTATTTTTAGGGGCACTTATCAACGTCTACACTGATGGATCTGTGCTTTTGAGCCATGGAGGAGTTGAAATGGGACAAGGTTTGTACACTAAAACGATCCAGATTGTAAGCGAAACATTGAAGGTTGATGTTTCAAAGATTCATGTTTTGGAAACTGCAACAGATAAGGTGCCAAATACATCTGCCACTGCAGCGAGTTCTAGCTCAGATTTAAATGGTATGGCTGCATACAATGCATGCCTTGAGATTAATAAGAGATTGAAGCCATTTAGAAAAGAAAATGTCTCGTGGGAAGAAGCAGTTCAGTCAGCTTACTTTGCTCGTGTCAGTTTGTCTGCAACAGGATTCTATGCAACTCCCAACCTCAATTACGATTGGGATACCAATTCGGGAAGATTATTTGCTTATCATACTACTGGAGCTGCCTGCTCAGTTGTTGAGATAGATTGTCTCACTGGGGACCATCAGGTCCTAAAAACGGATATAGTTATGGATGTTGGACAGTCATTAAACCCAGCTATTGACATTGGTCAAATTGAAGGTGCATTTACACAGGGTTATGGATTATTTATGATGGAGCAACTAGTCCATTCACCATCTGGTGTTCTTCTTACTCGTGGTCCTGGTGCCTACAAAATTCCAAGTTTCAATGATGTTCCTACTGAGTTCAATGTTTCTCTTCTCAAAGGTTTGTCTCTATCTTAATTCAACTGTTCCCTATAATACATGTTTATATTATCATAATCATTTATAAAGTGGCTGATGATTTTAATTACAGGTTCATCGAATCCTCATGCTGTTTATTCATCAAAAGGAATTGGAGAGCCCCCACTTTTTCTTGCTTCTTCAGTGTTTTTTGCTGCTAAAGATGCAATTATTGCAGCAAGAAATGAACGTGGATTATCCTCACTTTTTCAACTTGATGCACCTGCAACTTGTGAAAGAATACGAATGGCATGTGAAGATGAATTCACTCAACGTGTTCCTTTATTGCAACCAGGTACATTCACACCTTGGGGAATTCAGATTTGAACTTCAGAAATTTAATTGGCGAAGGTGCATATTACGGCCTATCTACATCTTCCTATATTCAGGATCTTTGTGTAGCTACTAATTTTTTTCTCTTTTGACATTTTTTACTTGTTTTTTTTATATGACTCCATTTTGTATTATTATTGGATTAGTTTTTGTATTTTTTTTATTCTTTTATTGTTTTTAATATTGTCTTAGCGGTTACTATATTCACAATGATATTGTTAGAAAGCGTAGCATTTTTAAGCATTTTTATCTGTGCGACAAAATCCACTGTAGACATGGTGATCCATCAGAGTTTTAAGCCTAGTATCCATATAGTCGTTGAGGGTCGTTGAGGGTCTTTGGCAGTCTTTGGGAGTCGCTGAAAAGATTAACAATCACGCAGAGACCTGTCAAAAATTGATTTTAATCCTTCCAGCGACCCAAAACGACTGGGTCTTTGAGGGTCGTCGAGATAGAAAAGTTTCTATCTCAGCGACCCTCAACGACCGTCAACACCTATTAAACGACTGAGAATCCTTTGATTTATGGTAATATGATATGTTTCCTTGCCAAAGTACAAATGCCAAATGCCACGTGGGGATATTTCGAGATATTTGACTCTCTAAAAATAGCAATTTTGGAGCCTTAATTTTGTCTAAATTTATGGCAGAAGTATTCGGTCTTCTTACACACATGATATTTGCGAAAAACAACAACAAAAATTCCGTGTGTGCCTCTGCCATGTTTCAAACGTATAAATTTGGCGCCACTTTGTTATTGTGCGCGCTTTCTTATCACATTCTCTCGACGACTGCGAAAGACTGCCAACGACCCTCAAAGACCCTCAACGACTATATGGATACACATCGCTGATCCTAATTTTCAGCGACTCATAAAGACTGCCAACGACCCTCAACGACCCTCAACGACTATATGGATACTAGGCTTAACAGAGGGAAACACATTTCCTGAACTGTTTGGAAGGAGATTTTTGTTATTGCATATCTGGTCAAGAGTGGTTATAGCATAGGTATATTTTTTGGGATTGGGTTACGCCAGGCTTCCAATGTGTGACATTTAAATTGGCCCTTTTGAACCGTTGAGCTATTCGTCCAACCGTAGGGCATGGCAAAGTAAAATGCTTTGTTGTCACGGATCCTCAGTAATTGTCCTCTTTTATTATTTCGTCCCAGTGTAAAATTGCAATGCAAAATACGACATTTCAAACAAATATGTGTAAAAAGATGTTTTTTATGTTAAAACTTTGCGACCGCAGGACTTGAATTTCATGATCTAGTATATTGCCACTCCTTGCTAGTTACAGTATTTATATCGAATCGAAGGCAAGCAAAAAGCAACATCTATAGTTTTGCCTATGGACGTGGATTTTTTTCTTGTCTTGTCGCCTAGTGTTTTTAATTTGTGTGTCCTGGGCGACATTTTTGGTGAACTGGGTACCATTTTGTTGCCCAGTCATACAGCTAAAAATGCTAAGATATTAGGAAGCTTTTTAGCGCCACGTTTTATGTGCTCCCTTGAGAATGTTTGTGAGAATGGATAATGTGTTGATTTAATAATTCAAACAGTGGCATAGTTAAGTCATGTGTGACTAAGCAGAATCAATAAAAATTTGTTTGTTGCTCCACTCCATTGTTTTGTTTTTTTGTTTCAGTCAGGTGGTGCAGTACTCTTGTGTTACACAAATGTTAATTGCTATTCCGTGTGGCAGCCATTCTCTTCCTTTCGTTTCATGTTCGTGGCTTGTGTTGGTTTCAAGTAAGGCCTAGGCATGTACCTTGTGTCAGTTATTTATCAGGCATGTGCCACACAGACCATATGACGACAAATGTCCGAAACACAATACAGCAGGCAATCGGACCCTATTATGACCTCCTTACTATTGTAAAAAAACTGAGATTGAGTTGGTACCTCTGTACTTCTGAAGTGGCCTTGCAAGGAACGATCAGAGGCAGCCAGAAGCGGGAAAGATAACGTAAAAGATGAGAGGACAATATTCAGGAATGGACGACAGGCCTAAAATTCGCAACAACTGATCGACCTCCAGTTTAGGACCAGTTTGGGACTATTTGCACAGCTGTATTATCAAGACTGGAGGCAATAAATCGCTTCAAATTGCATATATACAACGTACAGGTATGTAGAAAACTGTAGAAAACAATACTACTTTTATTAAAAAACGAACTGTTGACACAGGACGTGTAAAAGTCAACGCTACTGCTATTACTACTTTATCAGGTCGTTCCGCCCAGGGAGCACCAAACCTTTGGGGTAACAGGACGTTTCACCCTCACACCAGTTCGCCCCTATTCAAGTTGGTCGATTCGCCCTCAGAGAGATCAAATATGTTAGTACGTCCCCTTTTTGTTCACGTTCACACGGGAAACGATTGAAAAGTGAACCTCCAGTGTGACAGCTTCGTTTTCGATTGCTTTTCGCGCCGAATTTAAACTAGTTTAGAAATACTGTATTTCCTCTAATTAGCGTCCACCCTCTTTTAACCGCCCCCTCCAATAAGCGCCCACCCTAAACTCAAAAATGTGAAATAAGCGCCCCCTCTATTAACCAGCTAATTTCTGTTTAAAATAAAAGAATGGGGTTACTTACTGGCTATTCATATACTTACAATTCCATTGGCCAAGCCAAATAGGCGGGATTTTCGAAGTACAGTCAAATCTGCATAGTTCGAACTCGTAATTCGAACTTTTGTCTAACTCGAACGAAATTATCTGTCCCTTCAAGGATCACTAATGAACCAATTCTCATAAAGCAAACCTCTATAATTCGAACTTTTTGTAATTCGAACATTTTCACGCGTCCCCAGAGTGTTCAATTATTAGACAGAGTTGACTGTACATTTAAACTGGGACAAACTTCAGTTTTCCATTCACAAATTATCAAACGCTGTGAATTTGTAAACAAGAAACGTGCATGATGGCAGATAACTGTATTGTTTGTAAGAAAATAGTCCGAGAAAGACAAGAAGCTTTTGAATGCGATAGATGTGAACGCTGGCAACATGTAATAGTGGTATATCTAGAACAGAGTACAGAAGAATGTGCCGTGAAGAACTGCAATTGCCAGAAATGCGAGAGTGGCAGAAATGGCAGCATTGATCTGTTTGAAACCTCCTTCCAAGCAGAAGCAGAATTTGAATCTCCCATACCTGTCGAGGAAGCTATGTTGGAAGATGACACGTTACCAGAAAATATACTCGAATCATTTCCTGAAACAGCTTTTGGGGCCAAAATAATTAAAGGTTGGTAGCAAACGTCTCAAATATATCTTGGTCGATAACAGAGGGTATAGGTATGTTATAAAAAGCAATTTCTTACTTTTCTTTTTTAATTTAGATCTTGTTGCATAATATTATATGAAGAGTTAATTGACATTGTGATTTATGTTCCTTTTCAGCTATGCCATGAAAAAAGCTTCACCAAATGGGACGGTAGCTATATTGCCGATTTTCAGTGAGAGGGAAAATCTTTCATGCCTGGCAACAGTGAACAAAATGGCGAAGAGTTCACAACAGGCAGCGCCCAACACTCGCCCATGCTGGCAACCCGAGCGTTGATAAAGCCTTGGAGATAAAGAAAACAGTGAAAGAAAGTGTCATCAAAGATGTATTTGCATCAGCTAACAAGCTTGTTGATGATGTACTATACACAAAGCAAGTGAAGAGCATGATCTATCTGCTATACTCGAGCACACAGCCAACTCCTGCAAATCTGGTTCGGTAAGCAAATAGATGTCGTCAAAAAATGAAACCCGCTGAGCCCAAAGATTTGGATTGCGAGGTGGATGTACGCCATATTCCAGAAAACTAAAGTTGGCTGGAGCACGTCACATGATGTTTCTCACGCAGCATCAATTGCACCACTTCGCCAGGGCAAAAACCTCGTACCTGGATGGTACCTTTAAGATAGTTAGAGATCCATTCATGCAGTTATTTACTGTGCATGCATTTTTAAAAGGCATGGATGGAAATGTTAAACAAATTCCCTTGCTGTTTATTTTAATGAGGAGGAGAAAGGCGAAAGATTACAAGGCAATCTTTCGTGGGCTGCTGCGAAACTTTAGCAGAGTGCCTTCTGTCGAAAAAATGATGGCCGACTTTGAGAAGGCAACATGGAAGGCAGTGAAAACTGTTTTCCATGATGTGGAAATACAAGGGTGTGTTTTGCATTGGACACAGGCTGTCTGGAGACAAATCCAAAAGCGTGGGCTGGCCAGTGCTTATAAAGATGACAGAGTAACAAGAAAATACTTGAGGAAATTGATGGCCTTGCCATTCCTACCAAAAGAGCGAAATGGAAAATGTGGAAGGGCAATGATGCAATTATATTTAATAATTCCACTCTTACACAAAAAAGCAAAGTTGGTAACTTTACAAGAACGTTTGGTAAAGGAAGGAAAGTTGAAGCGAACCAAAGAAAAAGGTTGGAAAAAATTCAAGGAAAAATTTTCAACTTATGGGAGGATTATTTAAATGGACAACTTTCTACCTTTGAGGTGCTGAGAAAATGTTCACATATAAATAATCCAATTAACAAATAATACACATACTGCATTTTTATACTGTCTTTTCTTTAGCTTTTTCTTTGTAAAAGAAGTTGGAGTTGGTCCGTTGTTTTGTTGCAAAGAAAAGATGCCGGGGGTCGGTAAGTTTGATATCGGCTTTGAGGAAGTCTGAGGAAATATATTCCTCATTCATGGTAAAGTCCAGATTAGGGACCAGTCATTATTAATGGTGGGGGGTGGGGCGGAAGATATTTTTAGAAGAGTGCAGTTATTTTTGTGCCCCCCCTAGTTTTTAAGCAGCTGAGATGCTGCCCCCCCCCTAAATTCAAGCGTAAGATTTTGTAGCCCCCCCCCCATGACATGGAAAAACAACACACATTTCCTGCATAAATAATAAAAACATTACTGAATAAACTTGAGAACCAAATTAAAATGAATCACATTTGTTGATGTTGGCAAACTTGTTCCAAAAAATGTTTTACAGCAACCTTCATGCAGTATTTCTTTATCATATGCTAAAAGTCTGTTGCGGATCTGTGTAGTGATTTTGCCTGGACAGTCCATCACACCAACAGACTGTCTCATGTACAGAAATCACCCAAGTTAAAAGTTGATAAACCAAGCAAAGACCAACCAAGGGGTAAAGCAGTTGGTCTGTCAGGAAAGTAGCTTGTCAGGAAAAGCCACCCCAATGTTCATCATCTATTTTCAAGAATAATGCTATATGGTTCAGGGTAAAATGATTGTTGTCAATTTTAACTGACATTTTTTATGGCCCCCCTCTTGTTTACTAATTTTTGTTCATGGCCCCCCTTCAAAGTAGGAAAATTATAGATGACCCTCCTCAATATCTTCCGGCCCACCCCCCATCATTAATAATGACTGGTCCCGTAGCTGGTTCTTTTGGCCTCATTTTTTCTCTGTGGTGGTTAGCTTATCTGATCAAATTTGCCAAGGTTGATTGACTGCATGATAGCCTGCGTCACAGACCCAATTCAGATCATGAAAACTGCATGACGGCTGCGACAAGATCTGATCTGCATTCTCACGCATAATTCCCTCCACAATGTTTGTAGCGGATGCAAATACATTCTCAGTGGCTTTTTTCTTTATATCTACTTGAATTTTTCATGTGATGTTCACACCAGGCTTGCCAGCATGACAGTGAGGTTGCGGACCTCGGCAAAGCATCTGCCCATCTTGTTGCAGCGTTGCATTACAGGACAAGCTTTTGCTTCTGACGCTACACGCTACACCTCCAGGCTTTCTTTCCGCTTGCCCAAAAGCCCGCCTCAGGACGTATGAATAGCCATCACTCTCAATGAGCTTGTCTTTTCCCTGCTTGGTAGCACCTGGTATAACATCGCAATGAATCTCTTCATTTATAAAATCAACTGCAGCTTTCTGTTGGTAGCGAATCTTTCAAAGGATTTTCAAGCACAGGCACTGAATTTCGCATAAATCCGACAACATCAAACTCGTCTTCTTCATCCGTACTTGGAAATAGAATCAATGATGTTTCAATGGCCCCATCCCGAAATGAAAGAAAAATTGCATTTGTCAATACAATTTAATTATATGCCAACGTTTTAGCATACAAGAGAAACAACTTAACATCGAAATTAAGTTTTATTTTATAACATACCTTACAACATCTGAACTCAATTTTTCTGTCTTGACGGCACATTTTTCTATACTTTTGTCAGGAGATTCCAGTTTTGCAGGTTCTGTGTTGCCATCTCTTGCTAAAAATAACAAATAGAAAGGTGAAGGTTGTCAGTAAAATTTTAATAGAACTGTGGTTTATTTTACAGGCTGAGAAATCATACACCGTACATGGACAAGAAACCAAAGCAATACAGATGAAAAGGCAACCTTATTGTCTTGTGGTAAGTAGAAGAACAATCGTTAAGTTCTACCAACCATAATGTTATGATTTACATTTAAAATATGTTGACATGAACCAACTGTCCAAGAGGGCTGAAGCTAGTCTTAAAATGATTAAAAGGCTCGAATTGGTAGGTTTCGGCTATTTGAGAGGCAAATTGAATTGCATTCAAATTTTAATTTTGCAAACTCCATTATGAGCCTTTATGGAGTAGACATAGACGTAGGAACCGGGGGGAGGGCACTGGGGGCACGTGCCCCCCCCAAGATTTTGCAATAAACAAAAAGTGACCTTTTTGTTTCACTAAGTGCCCTGTTCTATGGCCATAAATAATTTTTGATTTTTCCCCTGTTGGTTGTACTTTAATTTTAATTTATATTCGTTTGTTTATGTTCTGAAATGAAAACACTCTGCCCTGGTAATTTCGCACCAATGTCTACTGTGTATCACATTATTCATTCGCGAATCCAACGTACTTGAAAGTGCCCTTCAAGCGGCAAAAGTGCCCTTAAAGTGTCGTGCCCCCCCCAAGTTTAAGATGCTTCCTACGTCCCTGAAAGTAGAACATTATTCCAAATTGTGGCTCCCAGTCCGAGAATCAGACACTTGGTCCTCAGTAGACTCTGGATTTTTGCCTTAGGTGGTGTTTAAGTCGCCAGATTCAAGGTTTTCATTCGCGGTATTTCAACTACAGAGGCCTAAAAAATCTTCTTTTGTTCAAGAACCTATGGTGAACTGGGATATTGAAAAAATTGCCAGCGAAGTAATGTGCAGATTGCTATATTTCAGATTCGGTTGTCAATTATTAATGCTAAAGCCTCGGGAATGGTCAGTTTCTGTTCACGAATCTCTTTTTAAGAATTATTTCCAAAATTACGTGTATTTCAAAGCGACTTTAGATGGAAGTTTGGCCGTTCGTTTGTTGTCATATTGCAGCTCTGCACAGCTACGTCATTACGTGACTGCGTAATCCAGAGCATCAGCCAGGTATATAGTACTGCGCATGTCCGCCGATCCTTGGGGATTTGACACGTCACATATTTACAACTTCTAATGACTAGATCTTACTACACGATATATAAGTGTGACTGGATAGCCCATTGGATAGGGCGTTGGCGTGAGAGGCCGAAGGTCGTGGGTTCGAGTCCCACCCAGTCACTATGCCTGGTCAATGTGTTGTGGTGGCAGTACAGCATGTTGGACGGCTGGTGGTGAGAGGCCAGCTTTAACAAAACCTTCAAAGATTTCAGCGGGTCCGTTATGAAGCTCGAGAGTTTGACTTCATTTAATATCTACTCGCAAGAGCTCATGGTAGTGCAAAACCCAAGGGTCAAGGGTGGGAATCCAAGCGTACATACAATGGTGTGTGAGCGCAATGTTCTATTTTCACTTTTGTTTTTTTTTTAATTATTGTAGCTTTGATTAGTTGCATTGAAAATGCTGTATTTTAATTTATAAAAAATTAATCAATATTAAGGTAATAAAAAGGTACAAGAATTACCAGCATTTTCTCGTAGATAGAAGTGAAATAATAAATAGGAAGGTGAGGGGAGTGAGTAGAATTTTAATAAAGTTATGGTTTATTTTACAGGCTAAGAAAACATACACCGTACATGGACAAGATACCAAAGCAATACAGATGAAAAGGCAACCTTATTGTCTTGTGGTAAGTAGAACAATCGTTAAGTTCTACCAACCATAATGTTATGATTTACATTTAAAATATGTTGACATGAACCAACTGTCCTAGAAAGTTGAAACGTGGATCACAATGATCAGAAGGCCTGAATTAGTCTACACGTTTTTTATTTTATAAAAAATCTAGCTCAAGCCCTACTAGTAAAAGTTTCTTAAATTTTCTATTGTGTTCTATTGTTAAGGAAAACAATTTAGCACAAATTCTACTAGTAAGTTTCTTATAAAGTGGTTTCTTATAAAAAACGTGTAATTCGACATTTTGTTGTTTTATACGTATCCCAAATCTTCCAACTTGATCTTAAACATGGTGATTACTCGCTTGTTACACTACTCTTTTGCTTATTTGTGTGCAATACATTGTTTTCAAGGTGAAGCAAACATGCAATGGCGATGCATTTGAAGTTGAGAATTTGATGCCGTGTTTTGATTACCAGAAGGTCGACTCAGGCAATCAACGAGGTGTGGCATCACGAACCGTGACATATTTGCAAAGGTGAATGTTGTCAAATTGTCTTCTGTGGAACATTTCTTGAATAATCTCTAATGCATGGATGTTTAGAAAAATCGTCTGAATAAATATCGTTATATAATCTTGATTTTCTGCACCACTACCCAATATGTGTCTAATAATGCATTTTCTTATGATAATTCATTTTCGGTCTTATTTTGGGCTCATTTATCACGGCACCCAACAATGCAATATCTTAAATGTCAAACTGCTTTTATTGGTATAATAGTATGAAAATCATCAAGTATTTGTTTTCCACGGTAACCTATTTTCATTTGCATTGCAGGTCTCAAAATATCACGATCACCAGCATCTCTTTGAGGTTGAGGTGAGGTTGCGTCAAGAGGAATAAAAGATAAGCAAAAATCACCAAGATAAACTTTGGTAGTATATATTACTCTTTCTCACTTTGTTTATACTATTTTATAAGTTATATAATAATGCATTTGTTGAATAAGTTATTCTCTTTGGATTTTCAAGTCGTATAACGTTCCCTTTGGATGTTGTTTAATTCCCTAGGGAATAAAATTTCATTATTCCCTGGGGAAATGAATTCCCTAGAGAATTAATTTATCAGAGGGATCTTTATTCCCCAGGGAATTGTTTATTCCCAAGGGAATTTGCTTTGAGATTTTGGGATATTACCAAGGAGATTGTTATTTTATAATTCGAACTGTTTAAAGTGTTCTATTGGGATTATCTTTGACAAATTGTAATGTTTCAAAGATTTTTCAATCACATTGTCTCATTTTGCTTTTCTCCACGTGAACATGAACCAGGGATTTAAGGTTGCTATTCTAATCGGCTGACCACCGTTCTTTTTGCTTTTCTCCGACCTGAACTTGAACCAGATACCTTTCAGTTCGCATCCAAACGCGCTACCACCAGGCCACTGCAGTTGATGGTATAGGACTGTAATTCTTGTGATCTAATAATTTGTCACTGACAGGAGCTGAAACTTTGTCGTCTCACATTTGTCATTTGTCATCTCAAAACACGCATGCGTGCATGGGAATATCCCACATGCACTACAACAGGACATTCACTGAGTAACCCATGCTACAAAAGTCTTGCATCGTTGATTTGATGCATTGATTGCATTGATACTGTTGAAGGCATCTGAAGTTGATGACTGTTAGTTACGACTGTCCAGATAAGCTTACCCTTTGCCTTTAACAAAGACTTTAAAGTTGAGTCTAAAAAAAAATTAATATTTGTGGGGAAAAAAAGAAACAAAAATAAAATACAACATTCAAGGGAAGAAAAAATTTCGCCGAAACAGCGAAATCCTCTCTTCCTCATGCGGGTCAGTGCGTCCCGTGAAAGGCTGCTACTAAGCTCCCCACCCCTTTTAGGCCGTTTTGCCAGAACATCGAGATCAAGCCAACGAGGCCGAAGCTGCGCTGGACGAGTGACCAGTATTCTATCCCCGGCCGAAAAATAAGTGTGTTATAAAGCCGTCTAGAAACACCCAGTAGCATTTGTCATGGGCAGCGACCGCCGTCGGAAAGAACGTTGACGTTCACTGAAATACACATATCGAGTTTGTGACGAATTGCATGTGGGAACATGTTGATCTTCACATACATACATACATGCGCAACATACAAATATGAAAACATTTATTGTGAAAGCCATGGTTCGACCCAAGAAGAGAACATACCTTGACTTGCAAGAAAGTCAAAAATGTAAAAACATACCTTAATTTAGTTTTGTGTTCATCTTGAAATATAGAAACATGAAGTGTTGTTCTTTTATTTTAAACTATTGACAGAATCTAAAAATATAAATAGTACGAAATCTTAACAATATAATCAACATGAAATAGTTGTTACCTGCAACGTGGTAAGAAATGAAAATATGGATCACGTCCTTGTGGTCACAAAACATAAACAATTTACAATCAAAATATAAGAACACAGAACAAGGCAGTAATTGAGAAAAAAACAGTTTCATTCGTGTTGAATAGTTAATAAATCCTAATCAGTATAATTTAAAGGTTTATAACCACGGTCATGAGTTCTGCATTTTTTCACAGTGTACGAAAAACACAAAATAATAGAAAAAGCAACAATCATGACACTCAATCCAGTTAGAAAGAGATAATTCTCTCTGCTCAATCTGCTTCTCGGCTTCTCAGTTGGTATCCTATTTGTAGCATTGACTATAAAACCAAGAGACCATCCAGCATCAACACCATTCACCTAAATTATGATGATAATAAACAATAAAATCAGAAAAGGAAACACGAATGCAAAGAACACTTCAGCAAAGATTTGGCACAGATGTGAAACATAGTTCACCAAAACATAAAAAAAGTTGAGAAAAGACGTAAGGAATAGTTCAGAAAAGAGATAAGAACTAGTTCAGGAAAGACATAAGGAATAATTCAGAAAAGACATGAGGAATAGTTCAGAAAAGACATAAGGACTAGTTCAGAAAAGACATAAGGAATAGTTCAGAAAAGACACCAGAACTAGTTCAGAAAAGACATAAGGAATAGTTCAGAAAAGACACCAGAACTAGTTCAGAAAAGACATCAAGAATAGTTAAGAAAAGACACCAGAACTAGTTCAGAAAAGACATAAGGAATAGTTCGAAAAAGACATAAGGAATAGTTCAGCAAGAACATAAGAAACAGTTCAGCAAAGATGTGAGACACAGTTCAGTATGGATATGATAAATAATTCAAGAACATCACACAGCCTAATAAGGTATAAAATAATCCAAACTTGCCTTGTTAGTAAATCTAATTTGCTTTGAAGAGTTCTTAAAATGAAATCCACGAGTCAATATCTGATGAATATATTCGGCATCAAAGCAATATTTGTGCAAATGCTTATCAGCAACCGATGGATGATGCTCTTTTAACTGCAGATATGAAAATAAATATGTATTTAAGCAAAATCAAACAATTCCATGACATTAAATGTCATAGTGCAGCTGGTAAATACAAACAATAGCTGACGGGAATTGAAAAATTGTTGTGTAATACCTTTTTCCAGTTATCTTTGCATAAATCACTACCAGCTTTCAATAAGTCTTCAATACTGTGTTTTTCTGTCAGGTTTAAGAACTCCCCGACATATCCAAAGCCAGAGAAAGCCTGCAAATAAAAAATTCCATCACATGATGGCTAAACAATTACAATATACACCTGTATACATATGTCAAATATTTGCTGTAATTAAAACAACTTCCGAAAGCAATCATTCATATGCAAATATACCGTATTTCCTCTAATTAGTGCCCCCCTCTTTTAACCGCCCCTCCAATAAGCGCCCACCCTAAAATCAACAAGTGTGAAATAATTCTATCTTCAATGTTTGCTTCAAATAATTTTGCAAAATATTTAATAAGGGCACAGGCGCTTATTAGAGGAAATACGGTATGTGAATAGGTAAGTGTGTGTGTGTGCCATGTTAACGTTATAAAGGAGAAAATAGCACTATACTCACAATAAATTTGCCTCGGACATCAGGTTGATATACGTCATCAAATGAACATGAATTATAGTGGCATTTTGTTTCATTGAATAGCAACCTTACTGCCTTTTTGCATGCATTATAATCACTGCTACCAATCACTTCATATTGTTTCAGTGGATGCAATGGAAATATGCTGCTTCTTGGCTTTGCACTGCAAGGTAGCATCCATAAATTTTCTGCAGTTTCCATTTTTGAGAAGCCTTTTGGGTAACATGGATTAACAATTTTGGAAGAAAAATTTGAGTGCTGAAAAACAAAAGAACATCTCAAGCAGGTGTTGGTAAAACTGACACAAGATCAGGACAGATGTCAAGTAGAACACACATGATTGACATTAGTTACCAAGCCCCAATTATATTCTATCGTTCTGATCATATGTCGCTCACTTTTTATTATTACGTTCATTCTAACATTACGCTTTCGTATTCACGTTTTCATTAGCATTCAATATATCAGTTTTGTATATATTTATCCGATGTGTTTGTCTTCGTTCCGTTCTCCACATTTGGTGCCGTGACCAGGATTTCGATTATTGCTGTTCGTTTATACATTTTGGTAGCAGACATGCCGAAAACGCCGTTCGAGAAATTGCAGTTGGAGCGAAGACAACTAAGGCGTAGCTTCACGAAGACTTTCAACGAGGCATCAAGTCTATTCAAGAGGGATCGCTTATTGAATGAAGAAATAACCTTCCTCAAGACAGCCGCTGCAGCCTTACAAGAGCAATTGAAGGAGTGCCAGAATTTAGACAAAGAAATACGTATCGTCGCCCTAGATGAAATCGAAGATGAAGATGAATCGGACGCATTCTTTGATGAAGTCACCGAGGTAACAAACAACAACCGAGGTAAGATAAGTAAACTTGCATTTTGTATCTCGGAATTTGAAAAGAAAAACGCTTCAACCCTCGTTTCTCAATCTCCAACGTCACAATCTACGTTAACGTTAAGGTCGAAGCTACCCGATTTGCAACTGCCCACATTTGACGGAAAAATCACAGATTGGCACGGTTTCTGGGAGAGATTCCAAACCCAAGTAGGAAGTCTATCCGATCTCCCAGCATCTTCAAAATTCACATATCTGATTGGTCAGTTACGGGGAGAAGCTCTAAAAACAGTTCAAGGCATTATTCCTTCGGGAGACAATTATGCAATTCTAGAAGAAACATTAAAAGAGAATTTTGGCCACCCCAGACGTATCGTTCGCGCTCACGTAAACAATATTCTCAAAATGACTAAGCCAACACAATCTGCCATTAGTTTAAGGCAATTTTATAATGCAGTTATGGGAGACATTCGTTCCCTAGAGGCTTTGAAGATCAACGTTTCGGCTTGCGCTCCCTTTATCATCCCAATACTTGAAGACAAATTGCCGGGAAAAGTCCGCAGTGCAATTGGCGATTCTGGACAGGGTGTCAATTTCCTCCTTAAACAATTCACTGACAGTTTTCGAGATTACATCGCTCGAGAGGAGCAAACACAATCAGGGTTTCCCCAAGCTACACTGCCACCCCCGTCTCGTTACGAATCATACGAACATAACGTTTCTAGCACCAGTACTTTATCAACAACGATAAACACACGTTGCCAACTTTGCAAAGGTCCTCATGCCACGTCCCACTGCACAATACCCGCCAGTGAGAAGTCAGCCACCGTTATCCAACAAAGCTTATGCCTTAATTGTTTGAACACGGGACATCGTGTTTCTAATTGTAACGCAAGAGGGCGCTGCGCAAAATGCAAAGGCAAGCATCATACAAGCATACATGGCATCCGCATTCATTCCACTAATACGACCTTTCAACGAAACGCGCAGACGCAAAATCAGCCCCCGTCTCGTGCTAATACTCACGCTGCAATAATTACGAATGAATCATCTACCGCTTCGTCCGCCCCGGAAAACGTTTCCACCGCCAATTCAACATCGCAGCCCATCACGACAAATTGCGCTCCTTTGTTGAATATCGATATTAATGATTGCTTAGATGATGATCCTCCTTATCCGTCTTTGCATATCAACGATAAATCGTCTTACGTCAATCGTACAGCTAAACTCAAGCCTCCTCAGAGCACTAACGCCCCGTCTGAAGCTGCTAATCAACAAATCATTCTTAAAACTGCCAAAGCCGTTGCCATTGCAAACGATAAGAAGTCAAACGCAAACATATTTTTCGACGAAGGCTCTCAACGCAGTTACGTACGCGCAGAATTTGCCAATCAATTGGGATTAAACCCCGAGTCTTATGAGCTTTTATCCGTTTCTGGTTTTGGTGGGACAATTACGAAACGAAACTATGGGGTATCTACGCTCGGGCTAGAAACTACGTCTGGTGTGGAATTAATCCGAGTTCTCTTCTCTGATGAAATCGTAAAGCCTATAAATCAGAGTGGTTGCTATAATCTCAAAAATGACTCACGTTTCAAAAAACTCGAATTTGCTAACGATTTCAGCGATGAACACTTTCAAGTTGATATTCTAATCGGTGCTGATGCCGCGTATCGTTTTCTCGGATCAATTGACAATCAATTTCAAGAACCTTTCATTCAGAAATCTAAATTTGGACTTGTTATCTCCGGGCCGTTCCCAAAGCCAATTCCTGAACTGGGAAATCCAGCCCTTTCAGAGGAAATTACTTCGATTCATACAAACGCCGCAAAATCTATCAATGAAGTCGATGTTAATAGTGATAAATCGTTTGCTTCCCCTCTTTCATTTGAAAATCTAGTTGACAATGCCGAGCTCTCTGTTCAATTCGAAAAAATTCTGCAACATCAATCTCTCAATTACGACAACGACAAACAGAAAACTAACGCATTTATTCATGATTACCAACAACGCGTTGAATTTCGAGATGGTCAATATTTCGCTCCTTTGCCCTGGAAAGATGAACACCCTCCGTTGCCATCCAATCTCAGCCTTTGTAAAAACCGTCTTACTCAAGTTACCACACGTTTAAATAAGTTAGGCCTTATGGACCAATACTGCAAAGTAATGGACGAACATTTAGCTAAAGGGTACATTGAAGAACTTTCGAATTTAAACCAGCCCTGGCCTGAAGAGGGATGTCACTATTTGCCGCACTTCTTTGTTCTGAAAGATTCCGAAACGACCCCCTGCGTATTGTTTTTGCAGCTAATTCCGGAAAAGTGAGTCTCAACGATTGCCTATATACCGGACCGTGTCTCTTAAACAATCTGGTAGAGCTACTTCACAGATTTCGCTTTCCGCAATACGCCTTCGTAGCGGATATACAGCGCGCATTTTTACACGTAAAGCTGCGTGAAGCAGATCGTCCCTTTGTTCGTTTTCTTTGGTATAAAGACAATGATCCTACTAAAGACATTTGTGTCTACACTTACACTACCATTGTCTTTGGTCATACAAGTAGCCCTATGTCCTTAGGAGCTGTTCTATTACATCATTTGGAACAATTTCGTACTCCAGTCGCTGTTGACATTTCAGAGAAGCTTTATGTTGATAACCTCCTTTCCGGCGTTGATAACGAGGCAGATACGATATCATATTTTCACGAAGCACGCCATCTTATGCAACAAGGCAATTTCGTTCTTCGCCAATGGTGTTCAAATTCTAAATTACTGTGTGACCTTGCAAGAGAACACAGCACAAGTACCAAGTCCTTTATTGTTTCTATTTGGGACTTTCCTGGAACACACGTAACGATGATATCTCGTTTCCAGCGTTAACCTTCGCTTCAGCCAGCACCACACTCACAAAACGCAAGGTCCTCAGCATGACAAGCAAATTGTACGATCCTCTCGGCATGTTGTCCCCCGTTACACTAATTGCTCACCTTTACATTGCCGCTTTATGGGACGAAAAGTTTGGTTGGGATCAACCTTTGCCCCCTAGTCAAGTCGCAAAATGGCAGAAAATCCAAAATGATCTACAAGCTGCTTCAGAGGTCCACTTTCCACGCTGGATCAATTTCGCCAAAGCCCAACCAGTAGCCCTACACGTTTTTACTGATGCCAGTAAGTCTGCCCTTGGCGTCACAGCTTACCTCACTCAGGGAGCCAGCAGTTTTCTACTTGGTTCAAAGTCCAAGTTAGTTGCTCGCAACAAAATCAACCTCACAATTCCACAGTTAGAATTAAGTGCTATGTTCCTTGGCTCACAATATTGTGACACTCTTCTCAACATCCTCACGAAAGATTTCCAAAGTGTTTCTGTCCATCTGTGGACGGACTCAGAAATCGCGCTATTTTGGCTCACCTCGAAGCGCAAGCTTAAGCAATTCGTTCAAAACAAAGTCGATGCAATCAATAGCAAATTTCCGTCGTCATTCTGGGGACACACTTCCACAACAGATAATCCTGCTGATCTTGCCTCACGTGGTTGTTCCACTGTATCGCTTACAATCTCAGCCTTGTGGCAGCATGGGCCTAAATGGCTTTGCGATCCACCATCCTGGCCACCTTGGCCAAAACCTTCGACATCGTCTACCGTCGTTCTTAGCGCCGTCACTGACCAACATGTGTACACACAAGAATTCAGTATCGGAAATGTTATCGACGTTAACCGCTTCAATAGTTATTCGCGCCTATTAGCGACGTCTGTCTACGTTTATCGCTTTTGTCATCGGACCGGCACAACCGGACCCCCAACTACATCTGAAATTGAAGCTATCGAGCGCGCATGGCTGAAATCTGAACAGTTACGCTGTTATCCACAAGTCGTTTCGTACCTGTCATCCCACGATTCACATGACAAGAAGATTGCGCCACCAATTGTACGTCAATTAAATTTGTTTCTCGACAACGATGGCCTCGTTCGCACTAAAGGCCGCTTTACTCTCGACGCCTCGCTCGTATTGCTTCCTCGTCATTGTCGCTTTACCGATCTTATCATTCTGGAGTGTCATCATCGTATGCATCATGTCGGTGTTGGCGGCACAATTGTCGCTCTTCGTAATCGCTTTTGGGTCCCCTCGGCTCGCTCTGCAACTCGTCGCCTTCTCACCAAATGTGTTACGTGCAAGAAAGTTACAGGCCGTCATGTTCAATTACCCACACCATCAGAGTTGCCTCTGTTTCGCTACGACACCTCGCTACGCCCATTTTCAAACATCGGGATTGATTTTACGGGTCATCTCACTGTAAAAGGTCGTTCTGGCGATCACATCAAGGTGTATCTATGCCTATTCACGTGCCTTACAACAAGAGCCATCAACTTAGAAATCGTCGAAGACCTCAGTACATCGACATTTCTTCAAGCCTTCCGACGTCATTGTAGTGTCTTTTCGATCCCACAGCTTATCCTATCTGACAACGCTCAAACATTCAAACGAGCTGAACAAGACCTACAGACTCTACTTGCACACTTTGATTCACCAACAATAAAGAACGCTCTTGCACAGAAACGTATTCGCTTCTTATATATACCGGCACGTAGTCCGCACTGGGGCGGTGTATATGAGCGATTGATTGGCTTGACAAAATCAGTATTGAAAAAAGTGCTTGGTCGTTCACTCATTTCACTCTCCGAGCTTTACACCCTCATCAAAGAAGTTCAAGCTATTTTAAACGATCGTCCCCTTACGACAATCAGTTCCGACATTAATGATCTACAGCCGCTTACGCCAAACCATCTTCTATTCGGCTTCAACGTTACTTCGTTACCTCATCCTCCGCTCGATTCCGTCGACTACGACCCAAATTTCGGCAATAGTAGTGAGATTTCACGCGCTCAACATCACCGCACGACCTTGTATCACCATTTTCTTCAGCGTTTTAAAACTGAATACTTATCACTCCTTCGTGAAACACACGCTCACCACAACAACAAGACACATCCGTCTAGAAATGTTCTGCAAGAAGGTGATGTGGTCCTCGTTGCAGATACAGATTCGCCGCGACATCGCTGGCCACTGGGTGTCGTCATAAAGTTGTTGTATGGCTCTGATCATCTTTGTAGAGCCGCATGTATACGCACAGCCAACGGCCACACAACGCGATCGGTTATCAAACTCTATCCATTAGAACTGAATGTTGGAAAACCACACAAGGAACCTAACGTGTCTGAAGGACATGCAGAACACTCTACGGCCACAACACGTCCGAAACGGACCGCAGCTGCCGCTGCTCGAGACAAAATTTTCGCCCAGCTAATAGATCAGTCGCATGATTAGCTTTTTGGCCGGGCCCCAGTATGTCAAGTAGAACACACATGATTGACATTAGTTACCAAGCCCCAATTATATTCTATCGTTCTGATCATATGTCGCTCACTTTTTATTATTACGTTCATTCTAACATTACGCTTTCGTATTCACGTTTTCATTAGCATTCAATATATCAGTTTTGTATATATTTATCCGATGTGTTTGTCTTCGTTCCGTTCTCCACAACAGATATTCAGCATTGTCTGGCCAAAATTGAGGAGATCTTTAAAAAAATGCTTACTGGTAGGAAATCGATGCCAAAGGGCATTTTCTTAATGTGACATAACTGAGACAAAATTACGAAGAGATGGGTAGACACCATTGAACATAGGGTGCTTTCTTTTGGGAACTTTTTTGCCGCTTCCTTTTTCTGGAGACATTGGAGAGATAAAAAGCACGTTCTTTTGGTCAATTCTCGGGAAAATCGGAGACTTCGCAGAGATTCTCGTTTTCACGTGACACGGCATTCAAATCAAGGCAACCTAGCTTAGCGAATGCAGCGCACGAAGAGCCCAATCAGTCAACGTATCTTGATAAGAGTTACTCAGGCAAGCGGAGTGACTATTATCAAGGCAAGCGGAGTGACTATTTCCACGGCAACCGGCAATGTTTTCAAAATGAATCAAATCGAATTTCTCGAAAATCTTCCATTGGGTTTTTTTTGGAGTCATGGATCGGAAGTCTGCGAACTCTACTTTTTTGCGATTTCTCAAAAAACGCACCCATAATTTGTTAGTATTAAGATTGATTTGCAGTGATGAGATGGCAATGGGGCTGTTCAATAATTACGTCAAGCTAAATTTGGGTTTTTAGAACCACCCATCCCCCCTCGTCACGCTCCGTCACGGTTTTATGCGGGATCCCCTTGCGTGACGTCACTCTAGGCAGAGACAACCCCCCCTCTTAACAAAATTTGGCCGAGCTCATCTGGAGAATCTGGAGTCGTCATTTTTCACTGCCGAAAACTGCACGACATTCAAATGTTCAAAGCAAAACAAAACGAAAAAGTATTTTCGACATCCAAATTACTGTAATTCGAAACTTATGTTTTTGAAACATTTGAAATCGAAATCCGAGTGTTTTGAAACATTTTCAATAAAGCACTCTTTACATGACATAAAAACGGAAAACAACGTCTTTATTGAAAAATCCAAATAAAACTTTATTTCAAATTTTTTTTATACCGTGACGCCACAGACTTGAAATAAGTACTACCCACCCCCCTCATTTATCGTCACGCTGCGTCACGAAAACCCCGAAGAACCACCCACCCCCCTAGCGTGACGTAATTATTGAACGGCCTCAATGACAACAACAATGAGCAGGAAACAGGAAAAAAAGTAATCAGTTTTGTACATAATTGTCAACAAAGGACACTTGACACAACCGGTGAGAAATTTTGTGGGCCTGCTGAGGGGAATTTTCCTATTAACTTGTATGTTAAAAGATCCATTGTGAAATGCAAAGCAGCGTGTCAGGTTTCAGTAAGTAACTGCTGGCTTGATATTAGCAGGACCACATGGGTGATGATACAAAGCCAAGCTAGCACAATGAATAAAACCAGAACATAATCTACAAGCCAGACAAAACAGATTTATCTCACCTGCAGCATATTTGCAAGCAATCTTCTCTCTGCCTCTTTCATTCCATAACAGAGAAAACTATGTGTATACAGAGAGTATGTTTTTCCATAAATCCGTAGATTCTGTTTGTACTTGTCAGGCATTTTGGTTCCATTTTTTGGCAAAAATGATATTTCAGCTGAGCCACCACCCATGTCCAAAGCACCAACAATACTGTCATTTCTCTTATCTAGCTGTAATTTAAGAAAAACTCTCATTTACATGATTATATCAAATTTATTTATATCCTGTTAGCTGGAAAAAGAATCACCTTTGCTAAAATACTGATAGCAATACCTCAATATTTTCGCTGAGATATTCCCAGCATGTTTGCTTAGCTGTATTTTATAATTTTACTGAACTACAACCCCAATCACTGCTACAACATGCTTCATACAATTTGTTGAGATGTATTTACTGAATTCAATATATTGTCTTGAATCTCAATGACATCACAAATCTCTGCTGAGCTATATTTCTACCACAGAGGACTTGAGGCTACATGCAGGCTAGAATTCGACTAACAGACAAACTAACAAACAGAAACAAAACGTTTTCTCAACAAAAAAGTGGTTTTATTCTGCTGCCCAGATGCTTTGCTCCACAGTAGCAATAGGTAATTACCTTGTTTTCAAAGAAACTCCTCTTTAGCAAGTTAACAGTAATCCAGCCAAATGTTCCTTCTTCTTTTCCGGTAATAATTTTTGCACTTTCATTATTATGTTGGAACTCGTACTTGCTAAACACACTATTAACAGCTGACATAACTGCATTGCAAGCTTTTCTGTCTCTTGCGCTAAAAAAAGCAATAAACATTATGTTTCTTGGAGAATAAATTAACAAAAGAGCATAATGCATAAACATATTTATTCTAGCTTGATAATATTATCTTATTGCGTACCAGAGTAGTCTCATTCCAGCCGTTGCTCCAAGATACAAAGGTGTCACTCTCCTATCATGATGTGGTACATTTTTCAATGCCACTGCTTCAATACAGGTTGATATAATGTCTTTAACTACCTTCAGATCATCCTTAAAGCTTGAAATTCCATTCGCTAAAAGAGAGATACAAATAGCTGCGTCAATTAAAGGATAAAAAAGTGTGATAGTTAAAAGGTACTGAAAATTGAAAAGGTGTCATACTTCTGATCATTTATTCAGATGTTCACTAACGCTTAGAAAATAGAACATAACATGAACATGATATGGAAAATATAAAACAAGATATATATATGGAAAATATAAAAGAAGAGAAAAAGCTAACATACGTGCGCATGTTGCAAAGGCAACCTGTTTAACAAGAGCAGTTCCGTGAAGTTTCCGAGAACTTGGCCACTTATAAACGGTAATATCTGTGTGTGATGAGCCAGCATCAATGACAACTCCATACTTGAAGCAACAATATAATAGAAATTACCCAAAACAGTAATGACAAACACTAGTTAATACAGAGAGTCAAAAGCATAGAGTTGTTGGGTCAATGTGAATGCAATACTTAACTCAATAGAAATAGAAATGAATAGAAATGAATAGAAATGCCTTGTGAATGTTTTAAAAGCTCAAACATTGTTTTAAATGTCAATCAAACGAGACATTGACACAAACATAATGTATTTAACAATTCAGTTCATCAAGTAGTGTATTGGTCCACTTTTTGGTCATGTGAGAATGCATTCACATACAATGCAGCTACAAACTCGCATTTCTATTAAAGTTAACATGACATTCACATTCGCTGGGGCACTACTACCTCTAAACTCTATCCACCACTATTTTACTCTACAAAAATGATATTCGTAAAACTGAATATAAATAAATGAGTGTATCTTACGTGATATTTGTGTTCGAGAGCTTTGTCATTCAATAGTGCGTAAGATGTAATCAGTCCAACAGCACCAAGCAAAAAGAATGACAAAGCGAGAACCAACATGGGCCATCGTTGGCAGAAGCATCCAGCTGAAAATCAATTTCATTAAAGATTAGATCAGATTAGATTATTTTCTGGGTGCAGGCACTACCTACACTAGGGCTCTATGTCCAGTTCTTCATCTTTGTTTATTATAGCACTGACTATTTGGTCATGATGTTAGTACTATAATAAATCTTGGTTTTTCCAGTGTCTGTCTGTCCTCCCTTTTCTCAAATGTCTTTAAAGTAGGAGCTGATACCACAGCACAGGGCGTCGTGCGTGATGTTGTTTACATTCCACCCTATACTACACACACACCCTGATACTACACTCTCCTCTCCAATGGATGGATCATTCCAAGCTTCAAGAACTCTATAGGTACTATAGGGATTTTCAAACACCTTCATAATATTCTCTTAAATTAAATAGAAAATGTAATTGTGTCCTCTGGAGGTCAAATATCAAAAAGGAAGAATAGGCCGGGCCGGGCCTAAATTTGTAATACAATATTTACACCTACCATCTTTCACCTCATCGTTAGACGCTTCTGGGTCCATCTCTTTTGCAGAAAAAATTCTACCAACGATGGCCAAGATTCCCCATCTTACATAATAAGTAAATCGCACAGCAATTGATGGCTTAAACACTATTATCAAACTTGCTTCCAGTGGCACGTAATACATTTTTCGCATTGCTTTGTGAAATTTTAGCAGCCTCGTTCTCAGGAGTGCAAACGCGAGGCCAGCAATTTCAAGCGGGAGAATAAAAAAATTAAAGCCACGACGTGACAAAAGAAAAAAAATCTCCACCACAGAACAGATACAATTATACTTCACAATATATCAAATTAGTTATAAATCTACAATACATTAATAACTTTATAATTCAGTTTTCCATGGAGTCATCTTCACTTGATGATGTTTGATCATTAGTGTCACATTCCAACTCGCAAACTGAACAACTACATTGGAACAGATAATTGTTCCTGTGAAAAATAAATCAACACTGCGGGTTAATAAATGAATTGCTTATCAAAGTATTGGTTTAATAGCAGATTGTTTTGCTTTTGCAAACCTTAAAATCTTCTGCTGCTATACTTGCTTCTTGTCTCTGACATTCATCAAGATAACAGATGCAAATTTCCTAAGAGAACACAATCATACAATTATATACAACATTCTTACTTCAAGTTCTGCAAAGAATTTGTTGAAACAAATTGACATGCACCACCTCGTTTTGTTCAATATCTTTTAATGCCACCAAAACCAGTGTTGAATTGTTATAAGGGAATGTCACTTCACATTTGGATCACAACTGTGATTACCTATGACAAAACTTTTCAAGTAATATTCCTTAATAAGTAAAAAGCTCAAAACAGAATAGATATCAGTGAAAAGCAGGGCAAATTCTTCCGATAAACATTTCATGAATGCAGGTACAATTGAAAAGTTATTACAGCAACACCTTTTAAAACGAAAGTTTAAAACTTACAACAACTTGTGTGAGGTATAAACCAGAACCTTCGCAATTCAAGAAATGGCCAGACTCTAGGAAAAATAAACAAAACTGATAATAAATATCCAGGTCCATAAATATTTTGTCCAACTTTTCTGAACAATAAAAATCTACCTTTATCAATATCATCATATAACTGGTCGATTTTTGCATCAACAACTTCCCTTTCCTCCTCATTCATCGCCAAAGCATCAATATTATGAACATATTGACTCAAAGAACTGAAACATAACGTAAAGAAAAATGATATCCATACAATGATGTTATTTGAAAGACAAAGAAAACAAGATAAGGACAAAACTTGTTGTCATCTAATTAAAGATAAATGGCATTTGCCTATCACCTTGTTCCTATGCCTTGCCCATTCATGCCGATCATGGCTAAAAGTGATCGAAATCCATCAGGTGTTAACCACTGTCTGATTTTGTCATCATATAATGTGTTTAAAAGCATATTTCTTAGTATTTCAACGTGATCCTAAAATAAAGCCCAACAGTGATAAAGAACACCCAGATAAATAGAGAAGAAAAATGAAAATTTAAGGTAGGCAAGAGTTGAAAACTCACATTAAAGCAGTCTCCAAGTAACTTGTGCACCATTTTTTCTTCAATATTTTGTGGGCTGGAGCAAAATGATGCAAACTGTTCCAATAATTCACTCGCATCTTCAGCCTGCAACATTATAACATCATCTGTAGCTGTTTGACAAAATACAAATTTAATTAAATCAAGCCTTTCAGTGGGACCCACGCTATAGCACCCGAGCATGGAGGCACGTGACCAGACATTGTCACAAGAGCAGTGAATCGTGCATGCAAAACATGTGTAGTGCTTTATTTTATTCATTGAACATTACGTAATAGAATTCCATTTTTTCCATAGACTATGTTATTAAACTTTGATAAAATGATAGTCTTACATTTTTGCATTAAAACATATTTATTTGATAATTTTGGCCTTCCTTTAAAAATGCCAAATAATTGATGATTTTTAATCGTGTTTAATCATGTCCCAATTGGTTTTGGGCATGTGATTGACCGCTCTTGTGAATTTTGGAATATGGAAGGCCTGAACAATAGAGGTTTCAATGAGCTGAAAAACTATGCTTCTTTCATTACCAATCATTTACCAAATTTTAACCAATTTTACGAATCCATTGCCAATACAAGTTATTTTTAAAAGTATTAGCTTGCTTTCACCACTGGGCCTTTCACCCGGCAAGAATCTTTTTTATAGAAGATAGGCAGTAACGGATAGAAGCAGATGTAGATGATCAAGATGTTCACCTGTATAACAACAGCAATGATTCTGCATACTAGACCGATGCTTGCAGTTTCAGGGGGATAATGCGACTCTCTGCAAAGAAATGGCGAATAATCTAGATTGCACACATAGAAAAACCAGGGGACACAAAGTGAAGATCGTATGATTGTGTTCTCTTAGGAAATTCGC
This sequence comes from Sanderia malayensis, assembly GCA_013076295.1. NCBI lineage: Eukaryota > Metazoa > Cnidaria > Scyphozoa > Semaeostomeae > Pelagiidae > Sanderia > Sanderia malayensis. Next base: position 50,938 of record RQOL01000867.1, on the reverse strand, counting down.
ATAGTTTATAGATCTTTAAACATTGCCAATGTTAGAGAAACATAGATAGCTGTGCAGTGCATAGCACATGTTATGACTGATACCTCCATTCCTGATCTAACTTGTTCAGGGGGTGATTAGGGTCTTGCTTTGCTACACCAAGACAAAGTATTTTGTGATATTTCTCATATGCATCAATCTTGCATTCTTCGCAACAGTAGATTTCCTTTGAAACAAAACAAGATATTCACAACTTCATAAGGTATCTAGGTAAGCGAAACAAAACAAAAATGCCAAAACAAACTTGTCAACAAACTTGTATAATCTATGAAAGAGTTTCATAATATACCACTTACATCACATGATTGGCATTTTGATATGAGATGCTGTGATCTCTCAATTTCACAGCACTCTTTGTGAGGAAGTTCTGTGTCATATTTGCCAGATAATCGTCTTGCCATTTCTTCGGCAGTTTCCAGTGATTTCATGCAATTTCCACATGCTGTGTATCTATACAGCGTATTCCATGAGAACTGACAACAAACTATAGGCTTTTCCAGAAGAATCTCATCACCTTCCTTAATGCTGTGCTTCGCAAATAATCCACGGCCTTTATTTAACGTTCTCTTCGTATACCAAGCATTTTCTTTCCTGCCATAATCTGGACAATCTTCATCTTTTTCCGTCGCCATCTTCAAGCATGTCCAATGCACATTTTGAATGTCGTTGATCACCACAGGTACTCAATGGTGTAAGTCTGTACTTCCCCATTGGTACCCATTGGTATTGGTACATTCCCCATTCCATCCCAATTTCAATTTCATAATAATGACATGCTACATATATACAGAGCGTCGTCATGAATAAATATAAACTAAACTAAGAAGCAAAACGAATTAAAACAACTAATCAACATAACATCGATGTAAACTAAGAAAAGAACATAACATCGATGAAAAAGAAAGAACTAAAACTAAAGATTAGAAGATGCTAGAAAGGGCAACTACTGCCAACTAAGTGTCGACTAAGTGTGATCAGGTGCTATTCGCATTGTGGACATAGTCATCGTCCGTAACTCAAAAGCCTCTTTAAGAAAATTAGCTAATTGCTTCATACTTTGGAGGTGTTCATTTGACAACAGGTAAATGAATTTTTGGGTCGGAGTCATAATGGCGAAATTCATAACCTTTTTAGTTATTGAATCAAAAAGTTTACCGCGTAAATGATTGTACTTTGGGCAACATATCAGAAAGTGAAGTTCGTCTTCACAAGCCCCTTCCTCACACATCGGGCAAATCCGTTGCTCAGGAGATAAACCTTGTCTTCTACCTGTTTCTATCTTTAGATTATGGTCGCTACATCTAAATTTTGTTAACCATCTCCTCTGGGTCCTGTCATCAAGATTAAGATAAGATTTATATTGCATACAGGTCTTGAAAGTAGCATAAGAGCGTAATTTATTCCCGCCTTTATCTGAGACCCCGGTGTCAGATTTAATGTTGGCACACCAATACCGTTCAAATGCATTTTTGAGGGATCTCTTAATAAGATATTTATATTTATTAGAAGACATTTTCTTTATTTTAAGAGGGTCATGGTCAATACCAAGAATTTTGAGGTATTCGATCGACGAAGAAACCCAGCTAAATTTCCCTTCTTCGTATAATGACAAACTTTCGTTAAATGCATTAGTTACCAGGTTGTCACTTGGCGAACACAGTAGACGATAAAAGTACAGTAGATGATTTTGGATGCAGCTTGCTAGCATCGGTAGTCTTCCGAGCTCTCCTAATATTGCTAAATTCGAGCAACTTCTATTTACTCCGAGAATACTTTTACACATTTTCCGGTGTTGGAATTCTGTAGTTTGCAGTACAGATTCAAACAAAAATTTGTTACGATCCGCTTGATTGTTTTTTTGTTTCAGGACCTTCAATTGCCGATTGTTAAGTTGGGACCAAATTTCACTGTTGTACGTCAAAATCGGTTTTAAAGCAGTGTCAAATAACTTAAGACTAATGCGTGGGTCAAAATTGATCCTATTCAAAATACTTCGCAGGGCAAAATATGCCTTGCCAGTTTTATCCTTTAGATTGTCAATGGTAGGCTTATAAGAGCCTGATGCGGACAGTACAGTACCAAGGTATTTATACCTCGTAGTGAAATCAATTTTATCGTTACCAACTCTGAAAACCAAATCTTTTGGGGTTCTACCTGTTTTGTTAAACACCATAACATTACTTTTTTTAAGGTTAATAGTTAAATTCCATTTAGAGAAAAAAGTGTAAATTTTATCTAGGCATCTTTGTAAACCTTGAGAGGATTTCGAAAGCAGGAGGAGGTCATCAGCATATAGCATATGGCTTAAGTTTATACCACCTACGTCTACCTGATCACACCTAGCATCAAACTCAAATTTAATATCTTCTATGAATAAATTAAACAACAGCGGAGAAAGATTACACCCTTGTTTTAGTCCTTGCTGCGAAACGATTGGCTGAAGGAGATGCCCATCAAGCTTTATGCATTGGCTAACTGAACTATACATGGATTGAAGGCTTTGTAAAATATTTCCGTCAAAGCCATAAGACCCTAGTTTCTCACAAAGGGCTGCCAAACATTTATCCCAAAAATTTGGGAATTTCAGGTAGCTAGCAATTCAATTATTATCAATTTTGCCATTCTATTACTTTAGTAATTGGTGTGCTGTAATAATGCAATGTTTTTCATTCGCTTTTTTAATAAACACTTGCATTTTAGTCTGAAATTTTGGGAAATTTTAGAAGCCTCTCCACCGGAAAAATGAAGATTTCATTCTGGCATGGCAACCCTACCCTTGTTGTCAGTCACGTCACGTCGTCTCGTCTCAGTCTCAGTCTCACTCACGTCGCTTCGCGCGCCATTATAAAGAAGTGAAAATTGAAAAGCTGATCAATACTTTTTTATTTGCCTCGACGTTTGAAAACGATTTTCATTCGATATTAATTAGTTTGGATGTACCAAGGTAAATTGTCCTAAGTTGCCAATTCTTTGAATAGTCATGGTATTATTAGGCCCGTACGCAAAGACTATACGACGACTTGACTTGTCCAAAAACATTACTAAGAATAAAAACATACACCAAAACAAATGAATATAGAAATTTCCTTTCTGTTTGTTTTGCATTGTGAAACATATTAATTAATTGTTTACTTGTGTACCATTCATTCTCTTATTAGATGGGCAAGGAATTGAAATCGAGGAGAACGAGGCGACATCAAGACATATCAAGTCACTTCATTCAGTTTTGCAGCAGCGTAATTTATACGAGAAGAAATTAAAAATTGTCCAAGCAAAATTGAAATGCTTGAATCGTGATTGGAGGGAGGTTAGAAAACTTTCAGGAGAAGAGGAGTTAATGCATGGTACACTTTTCCTGAAATCTAGATTCAACAGACCACATCCAATTGAAAGAAGGATTTTAGCTGGTGAGTACACTTAGCTCCAATAATATGGAAACGTCTGATGAAAAATGGCGTCTAGAAGTGGCCCTAGGCCTGAGAAAGAAAATTTACATAACAATATAAAACTACCAAACGGGTTTCAATAGAGAATTTCTTTAGCATAAATATACTCAAAATTTCATACATTTTCAAATGAAAACATAATTTAAACTATATCATATTGTTTTGCAATAATATTAAAAGAAAACTGCGAAGAGGTCCTCAAAAAATGTTTACGAAAATTTATCGAAGTGGAGTAATTAAAGCGCCAATAATTATAATTTCTTTCACTCAAATCCACGCAAATTCTCTGTCATTTAAAAGAGAATGTTTTAAAATTTTGAAAAATAAAACAATTTTCATGTAACTGTCTTGACCTTTTACAATTCAAGGTTTACGTCTTTGTTTATCATTTTAGGAATGTGATTGGACAAAACCTATTTTTCCGTAATTTTTTTCCAGAGTAAAAAAGAAGGTTAAGCGCCATAACAAAAAATCAGACATGGATATTCCTATAATTTGTTTCAAATATTATAATTTGATATAATTTTTAAGGGCTTAACATTTTCTGAAGTGAACGAAAATTTTATTTTTTAAAACCCAATTTGAAATTTGGAAAACAAAACATGTGCTTCTCAAGTTGTAAACAAAGACTTCAACCGTGAATTGTAAAGGGTCAAGACAGTTACATGAAAAATTCTTATATTTAAAATGTTAAAACATTCTCTTTTAAATGAGAGAGAATTTGCGTGGCTTTGAGTGAAATAAATTATAATTATTGGCGTTTTAATTTCTCCACTTCGATAAATTTTCGTAAACATTTTTTAAGGGACCTCTTCGCAGCTTTCTTTTAATATTATTGCAAAACAATATGATATAGTTTAAATTATGTTTTCATTTGAAAATTTATGAAATTTTGAGTATATTTATGCTAAAGAAATTCGCTATTGAAACCAGTTTGTTATTTTTATATTGTTATGTACACTTTTCCTGAAATCTAGATTCGACAGACCACATCCGATTGAAAGAAGGATTTTAGCTGGTGAGTATTTCAGTAGTCAATATTTGAACTTATACACACATAATACACAATGTCTGTCATATTTCATCTCATTAAATTTGCAGATGAAGCTGTTGTGAAATGCCCTGAAAAATCTACGAGAAAATCCACGAGACCTCATGCACACAGAGCACCAACATCTGGCAATGAAAATGAAAAAGCACCATCTAGTAAATATGATGCAAGAGGCATTGATGACTCTGAAGAGGAAGACATTTGTTCATCATATGCAGAAACAAGTGAAAAGAAGAGCCATGGTTTGAATACTTGGTTGCGTACAAGATTAAAACTTGCAAGGAAGCCAGCTAGTGAGAGGAAGGTGAAAGCTAAGCTAACACTCTCAAGTAATGCACCAGAGCATCACAACTCAATTGAAGAATATGACCAAGATGCCGAGGCTAGTGACACAAATTGCAAAGAGCCCCCGCAGCTTGCAAATAATAGGGAATTAGGGTTGCTATCTGGGGTGAAAACTGGAGTAGCTAAACTGCTCACCAAAATGACTCATAGCAAAGAAACTAAAGAGAAACATGTGTAAGTATCAATGAGTGGTTATAGATATGTTCTCTTATTTAGATTAGAAATATCATGGCTACTTTTTTTTATTTTCTAGCATTTGCATTGATGAAAACGAGCATGCAAAAAGTGATGATGATAATAAGGATGAGCAGGAACAATTGCCGGCTGTCCCCAAGAAGAAGAAAAAATTGGATGAATTGATGTTTGAATGCCCTTTGTGTAATAGAAAGTTTAAGGAAAATGAGATCAACCAACATGCGTTCACCTGTAATGGTGAGGCACCAAATACAACTCGAAAACAATCGGAAAGGTGAGGGTAAACATTTCAATGCACTTATCGTATTTCTTGTATCAAGCAACATCCCTCAACTGATCATATTTTGAAATAAACATCCCCTTATAAGTACTGAGTTGATATGCCAAAATTTGTCAATGGTTATTTGGTTGAAAATTGTTGAATTTCAAATATGTGTCTTTGTCTATTCCTTGAAGCTGTAATAAGTGTCCTCCTTCGAATTATCACCTCCCTATAAAGTGCTGGGATCAATAAGCGTCCAATCAGATAATAGGGTAGATGCACGTAATATTTGATCAGCACATATATCCTATTCTTGGTATTGATATCTTTAAGGTTAGATAAGAGCATGGATTTCATTCCATTGAAGAGTGATATAAGTACCTCCAAAGCTGCATGCAATTCACAGACATCTGGTGTGAATGATTATGCAGAATGGAAGACTGCTTGTCATAAGATGGATATGGGCAAAGCTAAACCTGCAGAGACCAGCCAGTTGAAGAATCTTGCTGCATTTTCAGATTCATGTTTCATGGACATGTGTAAAGAGTCAGAGAAGATTAACAAAGAACCCAGAATGAGAAATGAGCATGAAAAAGGTGGGGACTTGAGCATTTTTATAATTTGACAATTTAGCAATGATTTGATTTACAGCTCAATGGATAATATTGTGCCTGTTGTGATGAGCAAATGAAAATTGAAATCTCTTTGACATGATTTTAATTGAAGTATACCTTCTTGTTTATAGCAGCTTTGAGGCAGCACAATGCAAAGGTTAACAAGCAACATAAGGAGATGGCAAGTTGGATGAGTGATGACTCCGACAGTCAAGATGCCAACAAAACAACGACAACACTGTTCCATGAATACCTCAAGCCGGAGCAGCTAGTTCAAAAGAAAAAGAAGAGAAAATGGCGTATAAACCCACGAAAACGTCCCAGGCCTGCAAGGCTGGATGATGACGATAGTATGAACGATAAAGACAATGGTACAGAAAGATGTTATATTTGTAGCGAAACATTTCAAACTGGTGCTGTCTATGCTGCTCATGTTACCAATTGCCTCGACAAAGAAAGAATTGAATCTGTTGAAAAGGAAAAAGTTTTATCAAATGACATCAAGGTACCCATGGGCTCTGAAGGGCTACATCAAAGGTAAGAACACTCTGAAGTCTTCTCATGTGTTTCTGTAGCTTTATGTGCAACAGTTCTCCAAATGACAGTTGTTTTATAGTACTGGTATCAACACAGAAAGACTAAAATTGCATACCACCCATTCACAGGTTGGGTAACCGAAAGTCCTGGGCACCTTACGAGAAGGCAGCACAACGATGACGTCAATTTAAATGGAAACGAGGCTACTGATAATCATAATAATAACAATGAACATGTTGATGGTCGTGCGCAAAGGGGGGAGGAAGCAGCCGTTAAGACATACAAACCAATCGGAAAATCAAGCATGTTTGATTTTACAAATCAATTCAGCTCTTCGAAGCAATCAGGAAAATCCCAAACGAAAACATACTTGAAAAGGAAGAAGCGCTTTTGATGATGTTCCTGTTGAAAATTGCCTGTGCGAACCTCCGTTATGGTAATATGTAACAGGTAAAACACTACAGAGAATCGATACGTTGTGGAGGGTTATGCGAACTCAGGTTCAAAAATATAACTGTTAACAACTTGCTGTTAACGTGGTTTATTATAACCGTTTTTTGAAATGAACTTTTGTGTACAACTTTTGTTAGAATTGAAAAGAATTCGTCCGATACGAAAATTTAATCTCAAAAAACTTAGAAAACAATTGATTGCACAGCGAGTATGGACTGTTGTCTCTTCGTTTCTCCCTGTTAAAGCGGTTGTTGTTGCTGTAGTTGTTGATAATATTGTGCGCATGCTCAACCATCGGGCGTGACACGGCTTATCAAATCATCGAGGATCTTCGTCAGTTCTTCATTCTCGGACACCTGCGGAATACGATGGTCTGGCTTTTACCAACAGGGATTACATGCCAGGGATTACATGCCAGCCAAACACAAGGCAACATACTCTTATTTGAGTGTCCCTTTATCCTGAGTAAATACAGTAATTACTCCGCAACTGAGAAATCGGTTTTGGGGACAAGACCAGGGTATTGTTTAAAAACAAGACTATTGTTTCTATCTATTGTTTTCAGAAAAATACTCAGTTTCTCAGTGATAGGGTAATACTGTATTATTGATATTTATCACGTGGAAATTCCCTAGACCGAGGAGTTCGTTTGAGCAAAAAGATGTTTAACATGAAGATATACTATGAAGATTTTCCAGTGTGGCACAATTCGTGTCTTGTGCCGAAAGCTATTGTGAAATTGGGGAAAATGCTATGACCCAGCTTACAGAAGGTATTGAAGCATACAACGAGGGAATAGAACGAATATACGAGGGAATATACGTTACAATAATGCCATGACAGGACGTACCTTTTGCTGTAATGCCATTTCGATGCCTGCATGTTTTGCTTGTAATTGCTTTAAAGCTGCTTGTAAACCAGCTAAATCAACCTCTTTCGATTTCTTCACCATTTCAATCTCAATATTTGCTCTAAAGAACAAAACATTAAATCATTCTATTGCAGGCATAAGATGATATACATAACTGATGCTTGTATAACTGATACATTTAGACTTGGTAAAGCACTTTGCTATCCTTGAATCAAGGCCTTGGTGCAATGCCTTCAAGAGACACTAACAAATATAACTGAGATGCCTTCAAGAGACACATGACTGAGATGCCTTCCAGAGCCACTAACAATAATATAAAACGCTTACTTTTCTACTCTTGCTTCGGCCTGTTTTCTCAAGTTCTGATATCTTTCTTCCGAGTCTTTTAATTTCTGTTGATAGTCTATGATACAGGCATTGAGTGTAGCTTCATTCTGTCTCAATGAATCGATGTTCTGTTTCATTTTTTCCATCCGTTTGTATGCATCGTACGTCGAACTGTCTGCCGCATTTAACTCGGTTTGCAACTGCAAATAGTCGACACAGAACCAATAAGAGGCTGGCATGACTTGCGTGAGATCATCAGACATGCAGCAGAGTGAAGAACGGGTTTAAGCCTGGCTGAAGAATTATTTCAACAAACCTGCTCTTTCTCTTTTAACAGCTCAGAAACCCTGTCTTGTTTCAATAAGGTATCTTCCTGAGTTGTCTCTGATAATTGTATGATTGTCTTTTCGTATTCTGCAACTGCTTTCCTGTACGCAAACAGATATATATCTTTAATTCGCCTGTCTCAAATATAACGCCGTGATAACTACCACTAAACTATAATGAACCAAAAATCTTCACACCTTAATTCATCCATTTCTCCTCTTAAAGAATCTTGTTTTTCCTTTGCATCTTGCTCGACAAGTTCACGCATTGCGATCTCCTCACTTCGCTGAGAAGATAAATAAACAACAAATAAGATAAATAAACAACAAATAAGATAAATAAACAACTGCGCCGGGCTGGTCTTCTTCAGAGACTCTAGTACCACGCACTTAGTGACATACTTGGTAATTGATAATCCACAATCCAATGCAAAATAGAATAAAAACAAATTAACTACCATTGCTTCGAGTTGTTTCAGTTGTTTCTTCCATTTTGCATCTCTTGCTATCATGTCCTTTTCGGTATAGAGAAGTGGCTGCAAAGCAAAACAATTTAGTCCTTTAGTAGCACCATACCGAACCTTATTCGTCCAGGTAATATTGCTCGGCACCCCCGGATAAGTTCACTAGGCCACATTGCGCAGGACACACTGAAAATACCCCAGAACTATCAATGAATGTTTGACGCACTTGCACGGCATATCATAACAGCTGGCAATACACATGACATATGGAGGATTATCATGTGTCTTGCACTCATGGGAATTTCCATCGCTCAAAAGCACCTCCTCCAAGCCTTATCTTAAGGTGCAGCGACAAAGTGGTTTTATGCCGTGATAAACAGCGAAAGCTTTTAGTGATAAAATTATTCAGTGAAAGAACTATATATCGACGATTCCTTTCAATGTTTCCCCTCTCCATTCAATTCCTCCTACCTTTTTGACAAAACCTTGCTCAAATTAGTAGCCAAAATAAAGGGCGTGGTGCACAAAAAACTCAGACGGCCCAGTCCAAAATGTGCGGCGATAAATTTTCCTTAAAGCTAAGCACGACGAGTACCTCAGTCCGATTCATGTTCAGCCACGAATTGAGATCGAAATCAATGTTCGCATCAGTGCTTTCAGCTGGCAATTCAGTTTGCGTGCTAAATTCCTTTCCTTCGGGTAGCTCTCCCTCAAACTACTGCTGTCTTTATCGTTCGCTACAACAGTTCTTGATACATTCAACTCCTTGGAAGGTTCACTTTGCTCTCGCTCTGGTAAACTATGATTGAGTTCCTTTCTACGCCGTCCTCCCAACAGAGATTTGAACAGTTCAAAGCAACCTGCGAGCTTTCTCTCGCAGGCCTGACAACAATGATCTCCATTCGCGGCGTCTGCTTTCCTGACTGATGTCTCCTTATTATCGGCCATAACTTTAAATCCTACTCAATTTTTAATACCTATCGTACGTGCAACAGCAGCTGGACAAATCCGTTTCATTCAAACACATGATGAACTAGGCAAAAGCCAGAGATCCACAAAAAACGTCGCCCAATACAAATTGATTGTTATGCAAAGCGACATTGTTGCTTTCACAATAGGCTGGCTGATCTTAGTGGCAGGTTTATGGTGTACGCCATGGGGTCAGTGAAATTGAACAGTCATCCTACCAACTCCAACAGGTCTCGATCAATCCAGAAAACAGCCAATAACATGAATTATTAATTGCATGCTGATCAGTCTTATAGTGCATATATCATTAAGTCACCACAATATGATTGGTGAGGGTTCTAATAGCTCGAGACTACAAAAATGTTATTGATGTACTATATTCCAAAGGTTCGTCATTATTATTGTTGATATTTGGCTCATTTAGAGCTGGCAGATGAACACAGGGCAATGATATCGTGAAAAGCAAAAGAATACTTACATCAACCAATCCAACTCCGGCAGCTTTTGGCGAATTTGATATCTCACTCGTTGTCTCGACATTTCGATCCTAAAAATTCAAAAAGTGTACACCAATTACACAATTCTAGCTACTGTTTGGAATAGTGGACAAATAAGATGGCGTTAGATCATGGTGAAGTCCATCACCACGTCATACTTACCGAACGTTCGTTGTCATGGAAACAGATGATGACGTAGCGGGAGAGGATATTTGAGAGACTTCTGCAATTTCATTCAACGTTGACTTTTGCAGCAACTGTTCAGTTCTGGAAGAAACCAAGATATGGTGAAGATACCTTAAACTCTCTGTTTAAAGTTCCCCTCTCAATTAAACCCCTTTTCATATTGGTCATTCTCAATTTCAAAAGAAAAGATATGTTAGGCCTTGACAATTCAAAATTTATTTATTAACTTGAATGGAGTCAAAAATTAGTAACATTTGAGCATTGGCTACGTTCATCAGCTCATGATATATCTAATGTGCACTAAGCATGCACCACGTAAGAACCTTTTGCTGAACTTACGGACGATTTGTGTTCAAAATGAAGAGATATCATCATCATCATCAGTTTAAAATGCGATACTGATGGCATGTTTTTGATGTTTCAGATGACAATGACCAAATAATTGATGTAAAGCCTAATATTCAAATACTTTTCCATTTTGCAAACAGCAAAAAATTAGCCTATAGTTAAGAACATTTATGTTGAGATTTTATATTGAGAATTTAAAAAAAATTAATAAGCCCCCCCCCACAACCAAACACGGCCCCCCTTGGGAATGACTGAAAACAACTGAAAACAATAGCCCCCAAAGACGTAAAAGGGAATCAACGGCATGTCACAAAACAAGACTTCAAAACCTAAGAAAAATTGACCCGGCAGCCCCAATGTAAAAAGCTTCAACTCTGATTGATGTAAACACAATTCCTGTCAACGAATTGTTTCTGAACAATTAAAGGTAATGTTCAACGTCTATCTCGAGCATTTCATAGGCCAGTCGAGTGTATAGCATGGCTACCGATGTTGGGGAAATTATAAAATATGAAATTGTCAATCTCGAGGATGCCGAGCGACTTGTAAAAAGAGTTTAATCTGAAAAATATTCCATTCAGAGGCTACATAATAATTTTATTCTGAACTGTATCGTATTACCTCTCCTTCAAAGCGGCCAGACCAGCACTTTTTGTTCGATCTAAAAGTAGAAAGAATACAGTTAACTATACGCCCATACGGTCCCCGAACATCATGTCAATTTAAATCCAAATTCAACAGCAGCAATCAACTAGCTATATACAAGCTTCCGTGAACATAACCATCAAATGCCTCAGCGTATACAAACCTGCTTTAACTGGTGTTCCATCTTTCACTAAAGGATCAAATCGTTGATAAAGAGACTGTCTCGCGAGCGCTGCTTGTCTCTCCTGAAAAAAATACGGTCCAAGATTATAGATAAGAACTGGTACACGCATTTCAAAGCTAATCATTCACTGCTACATTTGAACGTAGCCTTAATTTGAATTCTTATGATAACAAGAAAATAAAAACGTGTATGTAATGAATTCTTTACCCTTCTCTCGATGTCACTTTCACCACACTTTTCAAGAAAATCGAGGTTGTCAATAAACTCACCTGGAAAAATCAAACGACGGGCGCTAAAAATCACCAGAAAAGCAGCTGAATACATGGACATCATGTTCAAATGTCGTCTGCAAGAAAACGCGTTACCTTTGTTGAGGGCTCCAAATTCCTCATCCGCGTTTAGGCCAGACGCATCGTCGGCATCGAAGGTCGAATCTCCGGGAAACATTTGATTGGCAGGAAAGCTTTCATTCTTCTCCACCTGGAAAGTGACACCTCTACGTTTAACAGGATCCCCTTCACCAACCAACTTCTTGCTCCCACCCTCGATACCACGTTCATCGATCGCTTCAGCATTCGCGGCGGTAATATTCTCGAGCGTGTTATTCAACAGCATCGACTCGTTGTGCTTCCTTGGGCTTGCACTTTGATTTATGACGTCAGCATCGCCAGAAGCGGGCTCGAACCCGGAATCTCGTGGGTCCCTCTCATCGTCAAAGTCGTTGTCATCGAAATGTAGCTGATAGTTGGTGGCTTTTGGGACACCCCTTGGTACAATGACGCCTTGAAAATCGTCCTCAACGTCTTCTGTTGTGGACTTCAATGTGACTTCATAGTCGAGATCAGTCTGTGAATTGTCACCACCTAATCAATACAAATAAAAACACATTGCAGTTTAAATCGTGCTAAACAAAGAACAACGTCATGGAGAGGCAATGTACTGTAGCCTCTGTTTCAGGAATGCACTGAAAAGCCAGCCTCAGGTGCATGTCTGAGAAGTCAGAAATATATTGCAGTTAGAGGATTGTTCGGGTTGAGAAACCTTCGAATTAGAGATATGTTCGACATTGACTAGCATCAGTATAAGCAAAACATAACGACAACTACAAGCAAAGCATAAAGATCACTAGAAGCAAAACATAAAGACCCCTATAAGCAAAACATAAAGACAACTATAGGCAAAGCATAAAGACAACTATATAAGAAAAGCATAAAGACCACTATAGGTAAAGAATAAAGACCACTATAAGCAAAGCATAAAGACAACTATAAGCAAAGCATAAAGACCACTATTAGCAAAACATAAAGACAACTATAAGCAAAACATAAAGACAACTATAGGCAAAGCATAAAGACAACTATATAAGAAAAGCATAAAGACCACTATAGGTAAAAAATAAAGACCACTACAAGCAAAGCATAAAGACCACCATAAGTAAAGAATAAAGACCACTATAAGCAAAGCATAAAGACCACTATTAGCAAAACAAAGACCGCTATTAGGAAAGCAAAAGGACCACTATAAACAAAGCAAACGATGTTTTACCTTTCGTCAGCAAAGGTTCTTCTTGTGAGAATACGCTTTTCGGATTAACATTGATCAATTTGTTGTTATTTGGCGATGGGAGAGGAGAAGAAGACTTCTTTCCACGCGGCTTAATCGGAAGAGTGTCAAAATCATCTTCATTCCAACCATCCATCATGACTTTATCATTCTTCTCTTTTCGATTACTAAAACTAAAAACAATAAAACAATTAAAAAGGGGCTGAAACACCCACCCACATAAACAAAACCATTATATACTTTCCACTTCCATGCAATTATAGCCGGTGCACGACAAAGATGATTCCTTGCTGTAATGACACATTGGAAAATTATATTCGGCCGCAGATGTTAAGCGATGTTTGATAGATCTGTAGTCCATAAAATACTCAACCGAATAATCTCCAGCAAGTATTCACCACCATAAAACAAATTATCAAGCAATTTAGGTGTAACGACAAAAATATGCCATATCAAAACTTGTGAAGACATATAAACAATACTTGAAAGTTCTCAGTGAAGAACTGGTGGCATACCATAAGTACTTTCGGGCCGCCAAACACATATTTCCCATCTTCTATATTTCCAACTTAAAGCAGAAATTGCTTAGCTATTTATGGTCTAGTCCATGGATCATTGTTTTCATGAGAAATTCGCGAGAAAGGCAAACGTGACAAGCAAAATAACTGAGAAAAATCAAAGCTAGCTAGAGTCTGTAACTAACGGCGTTTGTAGGCCAACAAAAACTCAAACCAGCTGAGATGTTGTTGTTTTCTACGCAATATAGAAGCGAGATTTTCTTATGATTTACATAGAAAAAGAAGATTCCCCGATTATGTTTGGATATAAATAATTAAAGCGATTAAACTTTTAATAATCATTTGTATGTCACAAACGATAAAAGGGAATTCACTTTCAAAAAATTGATTTAAGCTCGCGGCGAATGCATGCTGTTTTATGGTTAAAGCGCATAGAAACAAGCTGTGACGTTTGTGTTGTGCTTAGATTCGCTAATTTTTTAGAGGGTCAGTCCTCTGTTGAAAACGACCCTACAAAAAGCTTGGTCCGAAGAGTCCCCTGTTCCGCGTTATACATACAATTGCTGGATGCACATGTCTTCTCTTCTGCATCAAGTATGGCTTCCAATTAGCCGTTTGAGTCGTTTGCTTCGTTGGAAAAGACCCAATCGATTGAAAAAACTTAGTGGAGACAAACAGCACCCAAAAAACCCGAAAGACTCAAACGACAACTGTCACAGAGATAGAAAAGATTCCATCTCAGCAACCCAAAAGACCCACGCCAAATGAAAACCGACTAAGGACTCAAGCGACAAAGTGGAACTAGTGTGTTTTTAGGTCGTTTGTGTCTTTCTTAAACGACCAAAATGAACCAAAACGACTTTAGAGGAAGCCGGCTTTATAGCAAGAACGCGCAAAATAAAACCAACTCTATAAGAAACAACAGGACTGATATTTTTCAGACATGGTTACGAAACTCCTAACCTGATCTTGGCAAGAATTCTTATAAGAGGATCTGAGATATATAAATTCTTCTTAATTGCTGGACACTCAATAGAGATATTAAGAATAGAGGTTTAACATCATAAAGAAAAGTGTTCATGAGTGTGACGTTTTGAGAGATAATTTTCTCATTATCGTGAATATGTTTGTGTTTGTCTGTTCAGTGATGGTCATAATAAGAATAGATGTTTATTATGTCATAAACAAGTATTTACGACTGTGATGTTTCAAGAGACACGTCTCCTGTTATGAAAATCACTGAACAAACAGACAGAGACACAAACATATTTACGAATTTATAACGAGGTTGTTTTCCAGTGTGTAAAATTATGCAAAAACTCGCATAAAGACAAACTGATTTTATCCAACCAATCTGTACTTGGTTGTGGTTGAAAATCACTGGAAGTTTCTTTAAAACATTATAAAAAGAACCAATCAGCGTACTTCCAGGAAAAATACTCTTTTGATGAGAAACTAAAATATTGGTTTCTATTTTGCAGGTTCTTACTGTGAATGAAGTTAATAAAATTATGCTGAATTCCATAGTGTCATAATTCTCTTTGAAGCCCTTTTGACTTCAAGCACTTTTACATGGGGAACTTATCAAAATGGAAGACAAGGTATAAAAAACAAATTTGCAATTTGAGAAAATTCTCAATGATAAACTCATTTTTTGCTGTTTGGCACAATTCAGAATTTAATGAGGTAGCTTGATAGAGAGAGAGGCCATAATAAACTTCTGAAAAGATTTGCTTACAAGAGAGGCAGCTTCAAAGAGAATTTATAATGATACAAAGTACAAAAGTCATATTGTTTTTTCTGGTTTGTAAATAAACTTCTGTTGTTCTATGAAGATCAGGACTTAACATAGTATGTATTGGTTCATGCAGAAATATGAATATTATTGACATCTATATAAGATATAGACTTGGGCAAGATTCACAAATTTGCCAGTATTGTTTTCTTTGCAGCTTGCCTGTGAATCAAATTCACATTCTTTTAGCTATTGCAAAACAGAACAGAATGACATAGAAATAATTAAACAACTTCGAAAAACATTGTACTTATATTTTGGTTATAAAATGATTATTGTAGTAACCTAATCTGAAAACATTCAATTCACAATCAAAAATAAAACCACCAGACATTGTCTCCATGAACTTAAATTTTCGCTTAGTAGCGTAAAAGTAGAAAAGAGGGACCTGGAAACAGCTATATTACACCAATAAATGTGGAAAATTAATTTTCAAGATAGTTCCAAAAAAGGAAGGTTAATGATGAAAACTCCAAAAATGGCCTAAATGCCTCACCTCAGATAAATGTATTCAATTTGTACAACTATGTTTATAACACCAACAGCAAAAATTTGTTTTGGAAAAATAATCATTGAAGACGTAGTTGAAGCTATAACTATTGTCTCCTATAGCTTACCTGAATATTGCTGAAAATATCAAAATTCTTGCACCATGCGTTTCCCTTGGGTTAGGTTAAGGCCTGTCCTTGATATCACGAATCTATTTCGGCAAGAGTTGTGCTTGTGAGATGCAGCTCTCTTCTTTTCACTTCAAATTCTTCCAAACAACATCCGTAACTGATAAAACTTCGCAATGCTAAAATTTATTTAGCCAAGCCTTCTGCAAATCGAGCTAAATAATAATTAAAACCAACCGATGTTGTCAGAAACTTCCAAACTTCCAGAGACAAAACAGAACAAGTCCAAATTAACTGTCCTCTGCTCATGCGCAGGGTCGGGAGTCGAAATTGGCGGTCATCAATGAAAGGAGAAGGGGTGAAGGGGTGAAGATCAATTTCGACCACCCATTTTTCGGCACAGTTTTCGGCCGTGACAATGCCAGACATTGGTAAAACCATAAAAAAGGACTGTTTAATAATTATATTTAAATGCAGAAGAGCATATAGATAAGTGTTGTGGAAAGTAGTATGAAATATACGAATAATGCCTAAAGGTTGAAGTTGTGGTTCACATTCAACGTCATTTGAGATTTCTTCTGCAAGCTTTATGAACAAGTCTCTGATCTCATTATGACGGTGATGGATGTATCCACCTCTCTGACATGCCATTGCATGATCCCCGTTGTACGGTTTGCCACAGACACACGTAGAAGACATAAGCTTAAGTCTCCATCTGTATCTGAGACGAATGGAATCATAAAATTCTCTTTTATCTAAAGAAAAGCTCTGCGATTTTAGGGGTAAACTGGAGAGCCACGAAGATGCTCCTTTTAATTGTGAGATCTCATTCGCTTTCTTCATATCTGGTTTCATTCTGGATCTCAGATCGTCCAGTATTTCTTTATTCTTCTCTTCTCTCTCTTTAAGAAAAGTCTTCTTTACGACTGTCTGCAGCCGCTCGTCAAGCTGATACTCCGTGGTTTGATCCTTTATCTTAAAGAGCTCTATTCAGTCAATTTCCTTGAGTTTTGATATTCTATTTTTGAGAGCTGCGAGAAAATAGGAATCCCAATCCCAAGTCCAACAAGTTTGACCGGTAAGCTCAGGAGTAGCCTTTCATCTTTGGAGCAATGATCACCTTCGGTGATTGCTGGCATGAATGTGTCATCAATTACTTTGTCAAAAGGCTGAAGAAATTCTGAGATGTTTGGCATAAATCTTATGTGTTATGTGATTTTGTGTCTGAAGCCACTAACGAATCCTGCATTGGCTGCTTGTGGCTCTCACTTTGCAACTTTTCATAAACTTTGAGTTGAGTTGTCCACTTTCTTTGTCTAGCTCTTTGACGTAGTTATCTTTTGCTGCAGAAGTTCCTACGAAAGATTCTAAATACTTCTACCAGGCTCGCTCGGTAATATTTATATTTGTTATATTTATATTTATAAGCAATATCAAATTTGTCTTCTTTGACAATCAACCAAGATTTAAAAGCATTAGGATAATATCCAAAAAGTGGGCCAAACTGTTCAATGTTCTCCCACCACTGCTTTAAATGGTGATAACTACAACCAGGTCCTCCTAAATCATCTGCATATGCTGCATGTTTGACGATTGGTGGCTGATAACTATGAGACGATTTTAACAAGGGTAGAAGTGGCACATTCCCGATAGCATAAGCAGGCATGACGAAAGGATCTCCTTGGGTTGTACCTTCAGAAGATTTAATTTCTTCTCCATCAATTATAAGGAACCTTGAAGGTTTCCCATAACAGTTTGTTACGTAAGTTGCCATTGGTGGACAGAGAAATTTGATATTGTTGAGAAGAACACGACGATTGAGGGAGTTAAAAGCATTTGTTACATCCACAAGTAACAAGGTCTCTGTTCCCTCCTCCTCAAAAATGTCATACATATCATGTACAGCCGTTTCATATTCAGCTTGTGTACTAACACATAGTTGCAACAAGCCTGCACTGTTAAGAATATCAGGCTTGATTACTACACACATGATCGACTTTCCGATTATTCGTCTGAGCACTTCTCCTATTCCGATGGGGCGCACACCTGGGCTCTTATCCAACGGAATCGGTTCGCAAGTTTGTCCCTATAAATGCTTAAAAAACACTATGCTTCCTAATAATATCATTGTCAACATAGTAACTGCCAAAACAATATTAAAAAAATACAAAACTGAAAACAATACAAAAACCAATCAAATAACAATACAAAACAGGCAGTCCAAAAAAAAATGTGTAAATGTCAAAAGATGAAAATTAGTAGCTAGAGTGTAGTTTCAGGAGCCCTTGTGTAGCTGCTATACAAGGGCTCCTGAATACAGATAGGCCGCAATACGCACCTTCGCCAATTAAATTTCTGAAGTTCAAACCTGAATTCCCCAAGGTGTGAATGTACCTGGTTGCAATAAAGGAACACGTTGAGTGAATTCATCTTCACATGCCATTCGTATTCTTTCACAAGTTGCAGGTGCATCAAGTTGAAAAAGTGAGGATAATCCACGTTCATTTCTTGCTGCAATAATTGCATCTTTAACAGCAAAAAACACTGACGAAGCAAGAGAAATCGAAGGCTCTCCAATTCCTTTTGACGAATAAACAGCATGAGGATTCGATGAGCCTGCAATTAAAATCATCAGCCACTTTATAAATGAGTATGATAATATTACGTTATAGGCAACAGTTAAATTAAGATAGAGACAAACCTTTGAGAAGAGAAACATTGAACTCAGTTGGAACATCATTGAAACTTGGAATCTTGTAGGCACCAGGACCACGAGTAAGAAGAACACCAGATGGTGAATGAACTAGTTGCTCCATCATAAATAATCCATAACCCTGTGTAAATGCACCTTCAATTTGGCCAATGTCAATAGCTGGGTTTAATGACTGTCCAACATCCATAACTATATCCGTTTTTAGGACCTGATGATCCCCAGTGAGACAATCTATCTCAACAACTGAGCAGGCAGCTCCAGTAGTATGATAAGCAAATAATCTTCCTGAATTTGTATTCCAATCGTAATTGAGGTTGGGAGTTGCATAGAATCCTGTTGCAGACAAACTGACACAAGCAAAGTAGGCTGACTGGACTGCTTCTTCCCACGAGACATTTTCTTTTCTAAATGGCTTCAATCTCTTATTAATTTCAAGGCATGCATTGTATGCAGCCATACCATTTAAATCTGAACTTACACTACTGGCAGTGGTAGATGTGTTTGGCACCTTATCAGTTGCAGTTTCCAAAACATGAATCTTTGAAATATCAACCTTCAATGTTTCGCTTACAATCTGGATCGTTTTAGTGTACAAACCTTGTCCCATTTCAACTCCTCCGTGGCTCAAAAGCACAGATCCGTCAATGTAGATGTTGATAAGTGCTCCTATAAAACAAAATCGTTCTTTCATTAGTTCATTGCTTGCCATAATATTTGGACTAAATCTGGATAAATCATTACTTACCGGCTTGGTTTAGGATTTTTTCACGAAACGATATGCCATGATTAGTCGGAACGATTGATACTCCTCTTTTTTTCCATTTATTTTCAGCATTGAATTTCTTCACTTCTTTCTTCACCTGATAGAAACTGCTTTGCTTCAGACATTCGTTCCAACAATCAATTAAAGTTTCAGATTCAATTTCCTGGTTATAGAGGGTCAGTTGTCCTTGGCTCAGTAAATTCTTCTGTCTTACATCTTCAACTTCTTTACCAAGAAATAATGCAACATTGTTCATCATGTTTTCACCAACCATCATTCCTGTTATCAAGAACAACAATATGGCTACGATACCTGGAAAATTACACACGTATTTGCCTCATTATTGTCAGTTTCGGACAGGTACAAACCTTGTGGGGTTCCAAAGCCCCTGAACGCTGTATTTGAAGCCAAATTCGTTTTACAACAATACCCTCTCGTTCTGATA
The DNA here is from genome assembly GCA_013076295.1 of Sanderia malayensis. NCBI lineage: Eukaryota > Metazoa > Cnidaria > Scyphozoa > Semaeostomeae > Pelagiidae > Sanderia > Sanderia malayensis. The sequence continues at coordinate 30,765 of RQOL01000867.1, read as the reverse complement.
TTTGGTATAAAGTAAGCACTTGTACAGAAAAAGATCCCTCGTTTTAAAACTGCAAGTGAACGATCAAGACTCCAGCCACAATTGAGGTACAAGTCCACCTCAAAGGCTTTGATTCGACCATCTTCGTTGAAACCAACCTTGTAACTCGCATAGAATGGATGTCTGGTTCCAGATATCAGCATATCTTCATCACGGTCAAGCATTGTTCTCACAGGTCTACCAACCTACAGTTATGGAGGAAAAATATTTCAGGTGGCTTATCAAAATTACAAGTAAAATAATACAAATATTTAGAAGATTATTTACCTTATTGGCAGCAACTGCTACTGCGGCAGATATTGGAATGGACCTTGTTTCCTTTCCACCAAATGAACCACCTATCCTTTTCACACGACAAACAATTCTATTTGCTGGTACACCAAGCACTTTTGCTACTATCAATTGAGTTTCATTTGGACTCTGTGTGGATGGAAAAATTTCCATTTCACCATTTTCACGTTTGGGAACAGCAATTGTTGCCTGTGTCTCCAAATAAAATTGCTCCTGTGCTCCTGTTCTCATTTCTCCGTTTAAAACATGATCACAGTTATTGAATGCATCTTCAATTGACCCTTTCGCGAGTTCTATAGGTCTTACAAGGAAGGACTCAGCCTTAATAGCTTCCTCAATTGTTACAATGGCTGGTAGTTCTTTGTATGAAACTTGCACCACCTTTGCTGCTCTTTTTGCTGACGTTTGGTCAGTAGCAATGATGGCCCCAATAATTTGGCCTACATGACTGACTTTCTCCGATGCAAATACCTCTTCATCTATAACATCTGTCAACCCAAACTTATTATTATCCTTGCTAAGATCTTTATGACAAACAAAGCTTACTACACCATCCATCTCCAATGCTTCATCTGCATTAATGCTTAAAATATAAGCATGGGCTTTTGAACTAAGAACAAAAGCTAGATAGAGCTCATTTTCAAATTTAGGCATATCATCACAGTATACTGCCTCTCCAGTAGCTTGAAGCAAACTTGAGGTATGCACAATTGGTGCACCAACAGCAAACTTTGACTCACTGTCAATTCTGCGTTCATACAACTGATGGCTCTTCAATTCTCCTTTCTTCAATGGCTCAATTGCACTCATTGTATCTTTAGGTATTGTTGACATCGTTGAATCTAGTGAAGCACTAACACTGATATAAAACTTGAAAAGGAAACTCAGCGCAAGTGATCGTCGATATCGCACCATTGCACCAGGAACATCTGGTGCTAATGGTACATCTTCAATCAACCTGCCAAACGCCTCTTCCATTACATCAGGGCACCAGTTCTTGCCTTTAAGAAATGCCATTGCCTTATGGACCATTATGGTAGTAGGAGCCATTCCACCATAGCAAATAGTGATGTTGTCAATAACTCCTTCTATCAGCTTCAACTTGAAAGCTGCATTTACGATAGCGATGTCATCATCTCTTCTTTTGGACTGCTTGTAAGCTTTAAAATGATCATTTTCATCTGTAAAGGGAAGCGTTATCGACAAAAGAAGTTCTTCAGGCTGGATGACATTTCTTCTGTAACCAGTGAAAAAGTTTCCATCCATCTTTATATTTCTTATTCCTGATGGACCAGCTACCTCTAGCATGCAACCAGCAGCCATGAAAATTGGATTCAGATCTGAAATTGGGCTTCCTGTCATTATATTACCCCCAAGCGCTCCAACATTTCTCACTTGCTTCCCTGCAAAATATTGCATCATATCCAAAACAGCAGCAAACACTTGAACCTTCCAATGAGGATGAGCTGCAATCATCCTCTGACACATTTCTTCCGTTTTGGACAATGTAACAGATGCCCCAAACTTTACTCCATTACTCATTTCTGATATGCTTGTAAGTTCTTGAACTGAAGTGGGTACAATCATAACTGGATATTCGCAATTTTTGAACTTCATTTCTACACCTAACTCTGTGTTTCCTACAACAATCTTCCCTTGTGGATAACTACTTTTCAAAAGTAATAATTCTTCAAAGCAAGTTGGACGATACCAGGTCATTCTCTTTCCACGAAATACCAAATGTTGCTCATCATAAATGGAACTCAATTGGAGCTCAGGTGGAAATATTGGCTCATGCTTTGGACAATACAACATGAAAGAAGCATCTCCTTCATTGCTGTCATCTCCTTCTTCACCATTTTCATTGCTACCTACAAGACATTGTTCAGCTTTTTTTATTTGGCCTTTTTATAAGACTAATTATCTGTCGACAATGAAAACAAGAAGTAAAAATAACAAAATCATTTCTCACCCACTCCATTTTGCAATTGACAACATTTTCCATTAATTGCTCCAACACAACAACCTTCTTTGATCTCTTCTGGTACAATTGAAGCATTGTCAGCAGTAAAAGAACGAAAGCCTTCTAGAATGGGTCGGTAACCAGTACATCTGCAAAGGTTTCCTTGCAAATAAGAATCAATATCTTGCATGCTAGGCTTTGGGTTATTTCGCAATAATGTATACATAGACATGACAATACCAGGAGTGCAAAAACCACATTGAGATCCGTGAGATTTGGCAATTGTTTCTTGAACTGCATGAAGCTTTGTGCGTGTACTTCCAATGCCTTCTACTGTTGTCACTGCAAGTCCATGCATTGAGCAAACGGGAGCAAGGCATGCATTCACTGACAGATGCTCAATTTTGCCTTTTTCTCTGTCATATTTTGACACCATGACGGTACAAGCACCGCAACCTCCTTCTGCACAGCCCAATTTCGTTCCACGGTAACCCAACTTCAGTCTCAGATATGACAAAAGTGTCCATTCTGGATCTATTGCATCGTCCACCACTTTTTTCCCTAGAAATCAAGTTGAAATATTGACGCGATCCCATCTTTAGGATTTCTTTTTTTGTTTCATGGCTTCTTAAAAGTTTTTTGGAACGCATCAAGCAATGTATTGAACCTGATTCATAAAAAAAAGCCAGGCGAAAACAAGAGAATTTGATATACCATTTTATGTCTTCATTTTATGTTTTACGTTCATATAATTTCGAAAGGGAATTGATCTTCTTCGCATTTCGTTCCCTATTTCCGCACAAAAAGGCTTGATGTTTGAAGCCCACCAAGAGCTTGAAAAACTTCACCCTTCGTTAGTGGCTGCACAACCTCTTGCTTTATTACTTCACATTCTTCTTCACTTTCGCCATTCATACTTAATTAATACTATGATTGATGTCGTATCAAACTTGGCGAAAGGAATAAGCCGGTTAGATTATGATTAAAACCCTTTTTACGTCTCTAGCCCTGCACGCCATCGCGATACGTTTTCTCCAAAATTCGTTATATCGAGGGTATTTGTGGTCAGGGGATCGGAAGTTTGGTTCGTGATAACGAAAGTTCGTTATATCCAGGGTTCGTTATACAGGGAGTATTTACAGTAGGATTTACCTCCCAGACTCCAAGGGACCGGAGTTTTAGTTCGTAAGAGCGGGAAGTTCGTTATAAACGGGGTTCGTTATAGCGGGATTCCACTGTACTAAATATAGATATAAAACTAAACTTGAACGAATGTCCTATTCACCCTGAAAAAACTTAACGTCAAAGCAATTATCCATGCTGATTTAAAAGCTATTCCAAAGTTTTTATACTTTGGCAAATGTATATTCTAGGATGAACACTCCCCCCCCTTCTATACATCGATGAACAGTGACGTAACTACAAAACAATGGCAATAGTTGGCATTCGGCCCGTTTTGCTAATGCTGTGTTTTGGCTTGCAACTTATGTTCATTGTGAAAAAGTTTAATCTCTTTATGGAACCACAAGTCGCATTTTATCTCTTGTTTGCAAGCTATCTGCAAAAGGAAACCGGGAAATCAGGGAACGACAAGCGACGAGAAAAGGAAAATGTCAAGTGTCATAGCGTCACACAATGGATTCTGAAGATTTTGACAATAATAAACTTTTAAAGCTCAAGACAATCGAATGACCTTCTAATCATTTGTTGCCTTTGCTGGCGGCCTTTTGAATATGCTCTTTGAAGAGGAGCTGATCATCCACATAGACCCCAAGATCTTTTTCTACTCTTGTTTTCTCTAGTGTTACTTCCCCCTCTGCACTTGTCATTTTGTAGTCATACTTCTTGTTGTGGTATCCCAGATGCATAGTTTTACACTTATCAGCATTGAAGAGCATCTGCCATTTCATCGCCCACTCTTCCAGCGTTTTTAAGTCTTGTTGAAGGTTGTCTCGGTCAGTTACATTTTGTACTTTAGCAAATATTTTTGTGTCATCAGCGAATATTTTGATAAAACTATGCACCAATTCAGGGAGATCATTAACGAAACAGATGAACAGCAACGGCCCTAAGACGCTGCCTTGAGGTATGTCGCTAGTCACTGAAGCCCAGTTGGAATAGCATCCATTTATTACCACACGTTGACGTCTTTCAGAAAGAAATGTTTTGACCCACTTATGTACTTTGCCTTGCACACCATAACCTTCCAGCTTCTTGAGTAAACGTTGATGTGGTATTGTGTCAAATGCCTTTGCAAAGTCTAAGTACACACAGTCAATATCACTTCCTTCATCTAGAATCTTAGTCCATTTAAGTAGTAGGTGTGTGATACAGGAGCGACCACAAACAAAACCATGTTGCGTATCAGCAATAAGTTCGTTATCTTCCATATGCTTCATTATACAATCTTTTATCAATGATTCCATGACTCTACAGACTACGGATGTCAGGCTCACAGGACGATAATTTGATTTTAGTGACCGGCGACCTTTTTTGAAGATAGGGCTTACATGACCGTCTTTGCATGATTGCCGCTGACTCCCTTCATTTAACGACTTACGAAAAATCATGTAGAAAGGATCACTTGGTTCAGAGTGAAGTTCACGTAAAATCCAAGGATAGAGACAATCGGGTTCTGATGCTTTATTGGGATTGAGGCATTTGAGAGTAACAATTTGTCCATTTCCTTCTGATGAAATTCAGGCATTCCTCTGTGAAAACACTGCTAAAGAATTTATTTAACAACTCGGACTTCTGCTTGTCAGTTGATATTATTTCTCCATCAGGTCCTTCTAAGGTCATAGGTCATTATACACAAGGTCAGGTCATTATACATTAGGTCAGGGAAGCGACGGATTGATTGGCAGTTGTTCAATGGAGATCCCAGAACCAGATCCCATCCCACTATGGAATGGAATGGAGCTTTAAATAAATGTGTCAATAATGGCCGCCCTTTTGACGCGAGCGAGATGAAGTCTCAGCAAAGCAATATTGTCTGAACAAGCATATTTATAGTTAAATTTTTTGTAAACATAGGCCACGTATCCTGAAATTCAACATTGCAAAAATGGCCATGTGATTTGCTCCAGTTTATAATATAAATTCCATGATCCACAATATGCCTAGTATCAATATTATCATCTACTTTTTAAGCCATTGCAAATTGGCCTAAAGAATCGCAAAACCTGCTCTTATGATATTCTATGTCTGAAAATCGACGACGTTGTAATAAAAGGAAAGTGAAGCGAGAAAAGTTATAAATAACAAAAAAAAACAATAACCAAAGTCAGGCTGCTTCACCCCTCCCTTCGAGTTCCACGAAAAAATAATAGAAGGAAAAGTATGAATTAAATTGTTAAAGAGTGAAACACCAGAGATTTCTTTATCACATACCATTGACATAGAATATAAGTGTGTTGGACTTTTGCTCCATTTTATTCGTCTTCATTGTAAAATTGTGCCTTTCTTTGTTAATCGACATTGCTAAAAGACATCTTGTCGAACATTTAGGCCGCCATGATAACAACAACAATTGATTTCTATTGTTCTCCTTTTTAAATTGATATTGATCTTGAATTTTTTTTAAATATCGTAATGCTTTGATTAAACGCCCCCTTCTTTTAAACCCCCCCTCGAATAGAAGCCCCCTAAAATATCAAAAGATTTCATAAGCGCCCGGGCGTTTAATCGAGGCGTTTGAACAATCTTGAATATTAATAGAATGTGATATGCTCCTTCGCCCTTTAAATTTCTAAAGTTCAAACCTGAATTCCCCAAGGTGTGAATGTACCTTGTTGCAATAAAGGAACACGTTGAGTGAATTCATCTTCACATGCCATTCGTATTCTTTCACAAGTTGCAGGTGCATCAAGTTGAAAAAGTGAGGATAATCCACGTTCATTTCTTGCTGCAATAATTGCATCTTTAGCAGCAAAAAACACTGACGAAGCAAGAGAAAGCGAAGGCTCTCCAATTCCTTTTGATGAATAAACAGCATGAGGATTCGATGAGCCTGTAATTAAAATCATCAGCCACTTTATAAATGATTATGATAATATAAACATACATTATAGGGAAGAGTTAAATTAAGATAGAGACAAACCTTTGAGAAGAGAAACATTGAACTCAGTTGGAACATCATTGAAACTTGGGATCTTGTAGGCACCAGGACCACGAGTAAGAAGAACACCAGATGGTGAATGAACTAGTTGCTCCATCATAAATAATCCATAACCCTGTGTAAATGCACCTTCAATTTGACCAATGTCAATAGCTGGGTTTAATGACTGTCCAACATCCATAACTATATCCGTTTTAGGACCTGATGATCCCCAGTGAGACAATCTATCTCAACAACTGAGCAGGCAGCTCCAGTAGTATGATAAGCAAATAATCTTCCGAATTTGTATTCCAATCGTAATTGAGGTTGGGAGTTGCATAGAATCCTGTTGCAGACAAACTGACACGAGCAAAGTAGGCTGAGTGAACTGCTTCTTCCCACGAGACATTTTCTTTTCTAAATGGCTTCAATCTTTTATTAATCTCAAGGCATGCATTGTATGCAGCCATACCATTTATATCTGAGCTTACACTACTGGCAGTGGCAGATGTATTTGGCACCTTATCTGTTGCAGTTTCCAAAACATGAATCTTTGAAACATCAACCTTCAATGTTTCGCTTACAACCTGGATCGTTTTAGTGTACAAACCTTGTCCCATTTCAACTCCTCCGTGGCTCAAAAGCACAGATCCATCAGTGTAGACGTTGATAAGTGTCCCTGTAAAATAGCAAATTTCATTAGTTTCTTATCAACCTATAAAGCAAAATTGTTCTTTCGTTAGTTTATTGCTTGCCAGAATATTTGGATTAAATCTGGATAAGTCATTACTTACCGGCTTGGTTTAAGAATGTTTCAGGAAACGATATGCCATGATTAGTCGGAACGATTGATACTCCTCTCTTTTTCCATTTATTTTCAGCATTGAATTTCTTCACTTCTTTCTTCACTTGATAGAAACTGCTTTGCTTCAAGCATTCGTTCCAACAATTAATTAAGGTTTCAGATTCGGATTCCTGGTTATAGTGGGTCAGTTGTCCTTGGCTCAGTAAATTCTTCTGTCTTACATCTTCAACTTCCTTGCTAAGAAATACTGCAACATTGCTTATCATGTTTTCGCCAACCATCATTCCTGTTACCAAGAACAACAATACAGCTACGATACTTCGCATATTACACACGTAATTGCCTCATTATTGTCAGTCTAAGACAGGTACAAACCTTGTGGGGCACCAAAGCCTCTGAAAGCTGTATTTGAGGCCAAATTCGTTTTACAACAATACCCTCTCGCTCTGATATTTGGCATAAAGTAAGCACTTGTACAGGAAAAGATTCCTCGTTTTAAAACTGGAACTGAACGATCAAGACTCCAACCACAATTGAGGTACAAATTCACATCAAAGGCTTTAATTCGACCATCTTCGTTGAAACCAACCTTGTAACTCGCATAGAATGGATGTCTGGTTCCAGATATCAGCATATCTTCATCACGGTCAAGCATTATTCTCACAGGTCTACCAACCTACAGTTACGGAGGAAGATATTTGAAGTTGTTTATCAAAATTACAAGTGAAATGATACGAAACATTTAATAGTTTATTTACCTTGTTGGCAGCAACTGCTACTGCGGCAGATATTGGAATTGATCTTGTTTCCTTTCCACCAAATCCACCACCAATCCTTTTCACACGACAAACAATTCTATTGCTGCACACCAAGCACTTTAGCGACATCGATTGAGTGCAGTTGGATTTGTGTAGATGAAAAAATTTCCATTTCACCATTTTCACCTTTGGGAACAGCATTGTTGCTGTGTCTCCAATAAAACTGCTCCTGTGCTCCTGTTCTCATTTCTCCGTTTAAAACATGATCACAGTTTTGAATGCATCTCAACTGACCCTTTCGCGAGTTCTACAGGCTTACATGGAAGGACTCAGCCTTAATAGCTTCCTCAATTGTTACAATGGCTGGCAGCTCTTTGTATGAAATTTGCACCACCTTTGCCGCTCTTTTTGCTGACGTTTGATCAGTAGCAATGATGGCCCAATAATTTGGCCTACATGACTGACTTTCTCTGATGCAAATACCCTTCATCTAACTTGTCAAGGAAAACTTATTATTATCCTTGCTAAGATCTTTATGACAAACAAAGCTTACTACACCATCCATCTGCATTGCTTCATCTGCATTAACGCTTAAAATATAAGCATGCGCTTTTGTACTAAGAACAAAAGCTAGATAGAGCTCATTTTCAAATTTAGGCATATCATCACAGTATATTGCCTCTCCAGTAGCTTGAAGCAGACTTGAGGTATGCACAATTGGTGCACCAACAGCAAACTTTGACTCACTGTCAATTCTGCGTTCATACAACTGATGGCTTTTCAATTCTCCTTTCTTCAATGGCTCAATTGCACTCATTGTATCTTTAGGTATTGTTGACATCGTTGAATCTAGTGAAGCACTAACACTGATATAAAATTTGAAGAGGAAACTCAGCGCAAGTGATTGTCGATAACGCACCATTGCACCAGGAACATCTGGTGCTAATGGTACATCTTCAATCAACCTGCCAAACGCCTCTTCCATTACATCAGAGCACCAGTTCTTGCCTTTAAGAAATGCCATTGCCTTATGGACCATTATGGTAGTAGGAGCCATTCCACCATAGCAAATAGTGATGTTGTCAACAACTCCTTCTATCAACTTCAACTTGAAAGCTGCATTTACGATAGCGATGTCATCATCTCTTCTTTGGACTGCTTGTAAGCTTTAAAATGATCATTTTCATCTGTAAAGGGAAGCGTTATCGACAAAAGAAGTTCTTCAGGCTGGATGACATTTCTTCTGTAACCAGTGAAAAAGTTTCCATCCATCTTTATATTTCTTATTCCTGATGGACCAGCTACCTCTAGCATGCAACCAGCAGCCATGAAAATTGGATTCAGATCTGAAATTGGGCTTCCTGTCATTATATTACCCCCAAGTGCTCCAACATTTCTCACTTGCTTCCTGCAAAATATTGCATCATATCCAAAACAGCAGCAAACACTTGAACCTTCCAATGAGGATGGGCTGCAATCATCCTCTGACACATTTCTTCCGTTTTGGACAATGTAACAGATGCCCCAAACTTTACTCCATTACTCGTTTCTGATATGCTTGTGAGTTCTTGAACTGAGGTGGGTACAATCATAACTGGGTATTCGCAATTTTTGAACTTCATTTCTACACCTAACTCTGTGTTTCCTACAACAATCTTCCCTTGTGGATAACTACTTTTCAAAAGTAATAATTCTTCAAGGCAAGTTGGACGATACCAGGTCATTCTCTTTCCACGAAATACCAAATGTTGCTCATCATAAATGGAACTCAATTGGAGTTCAGGTGGAAATATTGGCTCATGCTTTGGACAATACAACATAAAAGAAGCATCTTTTTCATTGCTGTCATCTCCTTCTTCGCCATTTTCATTGCTACCTGCAAGACATTGTTCAGCTCTTTTTGATTTGTCCTTTATAAGACTAATAATCTGTCGACAATGAAGACATGAAGTAAAAATAACAAAATCATTTCTCACCAACTCCATTTTGCAATTGACAACATTTTCCATTAATTGCTCCAACACAACAACCTTCTTTGATCTCTTCTGGTACAATTGAAGCATTGTCGGCAGTAAAAGAACGAAAGCCTTCTAGAATGGGTCGGTAACCAGTACATCTGCAAAGGTTTCCTTGCAAATAAGAATCAATATCTTGCATGCTAGGCTTTGGGTTATTTCGCAATAATGTATACATAGACATGACAATACCAGGAGTGCAAAAACCACATTGAGATCCGTGAGACTTGGCAATTGTTTCTTGAACTGCATGAAGCTTTGTGCGTGTACTTCCAATGCCTTCTACTGTTGTCACTGCAAGTCCATGCATTGAGCAAACGGGAGCAAGGCATGCATTCACTGACAGATGCTCAATTTTGCCTTTTTCTCTGTCATATTTTGACACCATGACGGTACAAGCACCGCAGCCTCCTTCTGCACAACCCAACTTCGTTCCACGGTAACCCAACTTCAGTCTCAGATATGACAAAAGTGTCCATTCTGGATCTATTGCATCGTCAACTACTTTTTTACCTGAAAATGAAAATCAAATATTCAAATGGTTCTGCTTCCTACCAGACCAGTGGCTACCGCTTACCAGCATCAAATCGTGACATGTAAAACATAGAGTGCAGAATGAATTGGATAGAGAAGCAAAAGAAATGCAAATTCAATCGCAAAGAACTAAAATATCTTTTAAAAAAACAAAACTAAACAAGCTAGATAGCATAGAAAGTTTCGCAACTTGTTTTAGTCACACGAAATCTCCTACCAAAGTTTCTTAAGTTTTGAAAATATGGCCCTATGGTTTCTTATAAATGGTTTCTTATAAAAAAGTGGATGTAGGTGACTTAAGTGCATGACAAGAGCAATGTTTAATATGACAAAGTACGGCAGATTTGATTTGGAGCAATACGTCCAGTCACAATATGCGAGCCTGGAGCCACGTGGAATTCAACGTCGAACTCTTCATATGCCGAACTTATTGCATAAATTATGAATCAATTAACGTGATATATTTGTCGCCGTAATTAGCAATTAGGTATACTTTTTTTATTATTAGGTATATTCTTAGGTAATAGGTAGGTAATTATTAGGTATATTATTAGGTAATTAGGTATATTCCTCCGACCCCGACAAAATGTGTTTTTTTGCAAATTTTTGTCAGTTAGGTTGGATGAGGCTGTTCTTGCTAATTTTAAAAACAAAATGAATCTATGTACAGCGTACACAATTGAAACAAAATACAAATGCATTGATTGTGGGGTATCCACTTGTAATAGTTTTACAATTTCGAAAAGAAATGAACACTTGGATGGCTGGGTTGCTGGCCTATCTGTTGCCTAATGTAGCATGCTCTTATCTCTTATCTCTTAATTTGAGACTAATTAAAATCCGATAAGGCACAACATCCATTTGCCATTTGCCCGCACGTTCATTAATAGGTTCTAATTAAAATTTGTTACATTATTAGGCAGTGGCGGCGCCAGCTCTAAAAAAGTGGGCGGGGGGAGATTTTTTCCCGGGCGGGCAAGAAGTTTTTAAAAATTGTGTCTTGCTGCTGTAGGGAAACATGACGTGCCGAAGGCACGCACGCAATGGCCGGAGGCCGTTGCCTAATACAGCTGGGGGTCTGGGGGTGCTGGAAGCCCCCAGCGGGTCCAGGGCAGTGCCCTGGTAAGGGTCCAGGGGGCGAAGCCCCCGGAAGCTCTCGGGATTTTGTCATTTCTGAGGTCTCAAAATGGCTTAGGATCCTTTGACTTCTCTTTCTGCATACATTGAAATAACCCCTTTGTGTTTTACATTGAAATAATCTTGCGACACAATTCACAGAACGTAGGCCTATCCCCCCAATTTTCTCATCGGATTTGCATGAATCTGAGGGACCATCTTTCTGAAAAAGTGGGGGGGGACTAATCCCCCCATTCCCCCCCTGGCGCCGCCACTGTTATTAGGCCGATCTTCCCCGTTTATCATACACGCAAAGTACGTGTATGACAAACAGTAAGAGGGCTCACATGACATTACACCCACCGGCAACAGCGTTATTGAAATTCAACCCGCGTTGATGAAACTCAACCCCTGTTCAAACCCAAACGGGTTGAGTTTTCTGTTCTGATGTAAAGTCAAGGCCATTAAGGCCCTTTCAAAGAGACGGGATTTTGTATAAGAAACAGTCTGAAACCAGTATTGAAAAGCAGAACAGTTAAAGGCGCAGTTTAAACACCGAATTATCCAGCCATAAAATGCTAAGTGTCAGCTAAATTCGACCATAAAGGAGCTATATTCCTTGACTTAGCGAAGGCATTTGACTGCGTGTACCATCCTATAGTACACGTTTTTTTATAAGAAACCGGTTTATAAGAAACCTAGATCTTGACGCCCTAAAATTAAGAAACCTTTAGAACTACAAGGAAATATCTAAGAAACATTAGAAATTTCAGAAACACGTTTTTCCTTTACTGATTCAACAAATATCAACTACAGTAAGTATGTTTTAATTATGTGCTAAGCATAACATTGTCGGCTCCACATGACGATTTTTCGCATTGACGATTTGTCTTTGTTATAATACTAATATCTTGCTACACCCACGTTTTTTCGTCCTTTTCACTGCAACTTTTTTCATTAAATTAAGAAACTTTAAAGAAACTTTTAGAACTAAAATGTGGCTAGAAATTAAGAAACTTTTACTCCTAGGCCTTGAGCCAGGTCTCTTATAAAAAAAGCGCATGTCTACATTGAATTGAATTTCGATCTATTTTTAAACACAGCCTTGTGTCTTTGCACAAACCCTTTAACTGTGAGGGTTCCTGGGTGTACACCCCCCGTTAATTAGCATGTTTAAATACAGATGAAAATATCAAGTGAAATGATTGTTTTTAATTGTGGATCGTGTTTTGAGTTAATTTTGTAGCTCAGGTTTTTATCTTTTTTGATGCGATATCGTTAATGTATTACGTAAGTTTTTTCTTGAGTGAATCTCTGTGAACATCTTGGCCATATAACAGGTCGCAGTGGACAGAGGGTGATACATACAGTGTATCAGAAGTCACCAAAAGCGGGCGATGTTTACATTCACAAAATGCATCTGGTCTTGTTTACCTATATTAAAACTGAAAAATTCGCTGAAACCATACAGTAAGCATTTCCACACTTTCTCTGTGTTTTCCTATTTATTTTACTGGCAAATTTCAAACGGTTTCATAGTTTCATAGTCGGGTTATTTCCCGACCGTTCCCCGATCGTTCCCGGGCTATTCCGTTCCCCGTTCCCAGGTTATTCAATATAAAAAGCCGATGGGCCTCATCAACATTCAAAGCAAGAGCTACTCATATATGGAACAAATTACCCGATGAAATAACACCTCTGCAGAGCATTTTACAGTTTAAGTTCCATTTTAAGAACTGATTTGGACATACAGTCAACGCTGTCTAATTCGAACTCTATGGGGGAATCCAAATTTGTTCGAATTACAGAAAGTTCGAATTATACGAGTTTTCATGTAAGTGCCATATTTTACCCCTAGTTACCCCCATATCTCCGTTTTATGACCATAAACTATATTTTTATGACCATTGTTATGGACTAAAGGCATTTTAAAGAGGCAAAACAGTTTATTAATTATTATAATAGAAGACAAAAATATATGGATTACGTCACAACATGGAAAATTGTTTAGCGTCCATTGCTGCCAGTGGCGGGGGGGGGGGGGGCAGCTGCCCCCCCCAAACGTTTCCAGCTGCTTGTCGGAAAATTTGTCGGAAAATTTACAACGCAAATTTTACGTTTGTCGGAATTTGTCCGGGTTTCGCTCCTTCGCCGCCAAATCGCAGCTACGCCAGTGATTACTGCCTTTGTCTAAGTGCCCCAAACTTTGTCATCTTTGAGCACACCCACGGCATATTTATCCGTTAGGTTCTCTGGTTGTCTTTTAGCTTCTAAAGCTTTATTAATTATACAGGTCTTCATACACTTTGGTACACGTGATAAGCTTTTTCATGAGATAGAACGCTCCAATTTTTTGTAACAATAACCGGCAGTTCAGCATCAAAAGGAATTGAAATTTCGTTTATATTTGCCTTAATACCTCATCTGCATCTTCAATGAGCTTGACAGGTTCGGGTACTTTAATTAGTGCCATTGATAAAGTTCAACTGATCGAATCTAACTTCTAGAAAGTGCCACGCGTAAACTGGGTCGTAAAAATCACTGTCTGGCATCCCGCACTAAGTCCCAGTAAGTCAATTTGCCTCAATTTGCCCAATGACGCAAGCTTCAATGGGCTTGCCAGAGACAAGAGCAAAAAAAGAAGTTCTGTCATCAGGTAATTAACTGAGATTAACACAAAGTTCGAATTACAGAGGTTTTTTCTTTGTGGGCCCTATTGTAAAGACCTTTTCTCTTTGTAGATAGATTATTATAGGCTACCCACTTTAAATATAATCATATTATTATTAGTCGCTTTAATTCAGCAAAAGTGCTACTTCGCATTTTTGCCGTATCGAATCAAATTCTATCCACCGTTTAAATCAACTATGTGCAGCATTGAGTCGCACAAGCCGTATAAAATGCAATTTAAGAGGCAAAAGTTCTGTGTTTAAGCTGGGCCTAAAAAATCACAGTACTCGAGGCAAAACACTGAAGAAACCAACTCAATTTTAAAGATATGCAACGATTGGATTCCCGTCTTTACTCCCTAGTCTCTTGCGAAAAGACTTTTATTTTAATATGCATGCTTCTTAAAAATGAAATGGTTACGAAAACAAAGTTACCAAACTAAAACTTATCGCATAAATTACCGGATCAATTAATTAAAATCTTTTTGACACAAAATCTCACACCTTAAGCTTAGTTTGGATCAATGTAAACAGGCCGAAAGAAACGACAACACTTGTTAAACTTCATAGTGTCATTACATATGTAAATATTACTCCATTGAAGGTCTTTTTGCGGAAAATCTGAATCGTAAACCTACTTTGCTGCTGAAACAGTTTCGGTCTGTAAACTGACAGCTCGTCGAAGTGTATTCGTTGACGACATTACATTGCCTCGCTGCTTAACCCATTACTGGGCAGCCAGGAAAACACAAGGAAGAACCTGACTTGAAATCCAAAAAGATCAAGAGCGAATCAACAAAGTTTTCTTCACTTACCATTGACATAGAATACAAGTGTTTTGGACTCTTTCATCGTGAATTTGGTCGATATCGTTGCAAAGGATACCAGAAGAATTTCATGTCACGCACGATGCAACCGAAAGGGTTTGTTATGAACTATTCGGAGGTTAGCAAAACAAAGTATTGAATGACACCGTATTGTTATGCAATGCAACTACAATATAACACTCCGCTCTAATACCACGTAGGTGATACAGAAGTCAAACCCCATTGTTATACAGAGCCGCAAATCGGCTTTCATTGGCTAACAATCTAACCGATTCAGCAGCACAGCACAGCAAGGAATGCTGGAATGGTCTGGTCTCGTCTCCTTGTTGTCGACACGGTACGGTTCCGTTGGTTCCGTTCCAATGGGTGGCTTTTGCTAAAGTTACTCAAAAACCCAGCTGAAAACTTTTTGGGCACAAGAAAAACCATTGCCCTATTTTCGCATTTTACTTTTACATGTTCCCTTGCTTCTTTCCTTAGGCCCCTTTATGATTAATTTGAATGATGACAATGTAAACACAAAAGGGATGACAATAACAACAGGCCTGTCGAGAGCCAGCCTGGGCCCTGGGGCTATAAACAAACAAGGGGTAGGAACAAGTAGGAACGAGTAGGAACGAAGCGGGAACGAGTAAGAACAAGTAGGAATGAAGCGGGAACAAGGCGGGAACATCCAGAAATGACCAAGAACACATGAACAGGGCTTAAATATCGGCAGGAAAACATTCGTTTGCCATTTGCTCAGATAAAAAGACATTTCTTCAAAAATGTTTGTTTCAAATGCTGGGTGACCCAAAAACATTTCTAAGGTTTTGAAAATTCTAGCAGGAAAAATATTGCCGACTTCTTAGAAATTAGGTTTCAAGGATAATCTACAATATATACCTCAAGTTTTGCTGTTTTATTTGTTAATATTGATAGCTTATTATTGGCCTAAGAAAATTCCTAAGAAAATTCAGTTGGCACGGGAATCACCGGAAAATTCTGTTGGCACGGGAATCACCGGGAACAAAAAGAAACAAGGCGGAAATTACCGAGAACAAAGAAAAAACAATATTGCTCACGGATACATATCTAATACTGACAAAACAGAACATAGAAAAAACAACAGTAAGCCTCGAAAATTTTCTGAAAAGAGTGAACAAATTCTTTTGTAGAAAATTATTGTTTTCCAAACATCCCAAGAAGATCAATTTTCAGAAGATCCCAAGCACATGCTGCTTTTCAACAAAACGACAGCAAATGATATGATAATTATAATAATAAGAAGAACATAAGCCCTGTCCACACTACACAAACTAACACAGGTTTGCCCCAGTTTTTGCTAACTCAGGTTAGATTTTGTAGTGTGGACACAAATAACCTGGGTTCGTCGCCCCGGGTTAGTTACGGTGATTTGACATTTGTATTGACATTTCTCCACTGAAGCAAAAGAACCGTGGCCTGCAAAACGAGCCGTTGGCATCTTAACTCATATTCCAGTGAATAATAATAAAATTTGACACTGCAATTAATACAACTTAAGTAGCTAGGCCGTAGCCAAGAACCTACAAAAAGAAACTGAGAATATTTTGGAATAATACCTATTGGAGTTGCATCATCAATTTTTCTGGCATCAAATCTGTGCAGCTCTGAAGCAAATACCTTCTCCACCCCTTTATTTACTCTTCCTGGAATAGCTGGCAAGCGAAACATTATTCAAATCAAAAAACGTAGTCTTGTCTGAGCACATGGCAAACGAATATTTTCCCGCCAACAATTAATCCGTGTGCATGTGTTATCAGTGATTCCCGCCTTGCTTTTAATCCCGTTTGCATGTGTTATTGGTAATTCCCGCCTTGTTTCTACTCGTTCCCACTTGTTCCTACTTGTTCCTACTCGTCCTACTTGTTCCTACACGTTCCCGCTTCGTTCCTACTCGTTCCCGTTCCTTCCTACTCTTTCCCGCTCGTTCCTACTTGTTGCCGGCTTCGTTCCTCGTTCCTGCTTTTAGAGATAGCCCCCAACACCCCCTCCCTCCTTTGCAGGCACTTATTTCAAAACAGATTGTTTTAATCATGCGTTACATAGTCTCAATTAATGGTTTTACAACTTAAGGATTTCATGGATCACTGGCAGAATATTACCATAAGCAACATCAGTATCACTGGATGTGCTGTAGGTCCTCGAATATTTTAGGGCGGGGGCTTATTCGACAGGGCGTATTCTGTATACTTTAATAGGAGAAACTTTCGCGAGATAAACTTTTACGAATTTCGCGAATTTTGGTCATTTTCGCGAAAGTTTGACGCGCAATTTTTTTCAAAATTGCAATTCGCGAAAGTTGATCTCGCGAAATTTTTCTAAAAGTCACATTTGCGAAAATTTAACCAGTTATATCTGTAAAACCTGTTCAAATGTACAAAAATATGTAAAATATTTTACATTATTTCTCTATTCGCGAAAGTTTATCTCGCAAAATGTTTTCGATTTGTAAATTCGGGAAAGTTTGTCCAAAACATTTCGCGAGTTTTTCGCCTCGCGAAAGTTTATCTCGCGAAAGTTTCTCCCATTAAAGTAGACAATAACATGTGCTGTTTTCGTGGTGATATCTATGTCCAAGTATGTTAAAATAACAAGAAGAAAGTTCTTGGATCAAGACAATGGAAATTCTTGAAAACCTCTTGAGCTCGCTGCTCCGTCGCAAGCAATTAACTATTTTATAAACGCCCATACATAGATGGGCGCTTAAAAGAAAAAATGTGCTTATTAAAGATAATACCGTATTTCCTCTAAAGAACGCCGCGGCGTTCTTTTCAAAATCCGACTTTTGCATGCGGCGTTTAATAGAGGGCGGCGTTCATTAGAGGGAGGCGTTCTTTACAAAATGAAAAGTGAGATGAACAAAGTAAAAATAGACAATGTCTTCTTTTCCCAAAAACACGTAATAAAAGACTTTATGAAAAACGTTTCAAAGTTCACAAATGATGTGTTCACGCTACTAAAGTATGCCAATGTCACTGTCTCCGTCAGAGTGCTTATTTATGACACGAAAACTTTGATAGCTTTCGCTGACGTGTGTTTTCTAATAAACGCCGCTTTTGAAGATGCGGCGTTCAATAGAGGGTGGCGTTCATTAGAGGGCGGCGTTTATTACAAATGCTTGGTTTAAAGTGCGGCGTTCAATAGAGGGCGGCGTTCTTTAGAGGAAATACGGTAAACTATAATTAAATTTAATTATCGCTTTGAAATTCAGGAATCTGAATGAGTTGGCAATTTAAACCAATACGTTACCTTAACCCTCTCATGCCCAGCGTCCCAGTAAGGTCCCAGATGAAAAAATTTTGCGAAAAAATAAATTTGTTTAGAATTCGTTCAAAAATTGCACAAAGGACAATGTTTATGCGTAGAACTCGAAAATCAAGTTTGTTTTTGAAAATTCTGAAGGTAAGGGGGTCAAAATTCGAGGTAAAGAAGCGCAATTTTATAGCTAAACAAAGAGATTTCTGGCTCGTGAAAGGGAAACTCAAGTTCGAAAATAGAATTGATTTAGATTTCCGTGTTCGATGAAGCCCGCGCGATGCAGGAGCAAAGCTGAGAATTAGTCATGAGTCATGCTACAATTAAAGGTTTGTTTCAACTAATGGTTTGAAATCTTAATAAGTGTCCGAGTATTTATGTAAGCTTTCTACTATAATTAACATAACATATTCCAAATCAATTATTAGGATTTTATGTACAATTTCAAGGTACGATTTTAACAAAAACACGATAGGATTTTCACACATCAAAACTTTGATAGAGTTGTTTGAAGTAAAGAAGCCTGGGTAAAAATTGGCGGGAAAGTCAATTAGAATGGACCAGTAAGCCAGTTAGAATGGGCTGGACGGTTTGTAAAGTAAGCGATAAAGGCAAATTTGGTGGGAATTTTGTTGTTAATCACGTGACAAAAGTAGGCAAAAAGACATACAGAAATGCAGACATGAATGATTGCAACCCAGCGTGGAAATACAGCACACCTTCCAAGCAACCAAAAGGCCAACATTAAGGATGTATTTCTAGATAATGACATCAAGTCGGGGGAAGCGTTTTGGCAACCCACTCAAGTCAACCAAGGAGCAGAAAAAGTCGTTATAAACGTACCATTCGTTGCTCAGTTGTATAGAGAAACTTATGGATGGGTAGATAAAACTAATCAGCAGCTATCCTACTATAACACAGGATTTAGAAAGTGTGGGTGTATTTCCACGCTGGGTTGCAATCATTCATGTCTGCCAAAGTCTTTTGGCGTCAGTCAAGAGTTTCAGTGTCGGATACCCACTATCTATCACAACTAGTCTTCCTGTTCCCTTATTCCTTGACAATAGCTGTTCCACGATGTCATAATTTTTGCAATTTTGTGCATTTCTGTATGTCTTTTTGCCTACTTTTGTCACGTGATTAACAACAAAATTCCCACCAAATTTGCCTTTATCGCTTACTTTACAAACCGTCCAGCCCATTCTAACTGGCTTACTGGTCCATTCTAATTGACTTTCCTGCCAATTTTTACCCAGGCTTCTTTACTTCAAACAACTCTATCAAAGTTTTGATGTGTGAAAATCCTATCGTGTTTTTGTTAAAATCGTACCTTGAAATTGTACATAAAATCCTAATAATTGATTTGGAATATGTTATGTTAATTATAGTAGAAAGCTTACATAAATACTCGGACACTTATTAAGATTTCAAACCATTAGTTGAAACAAACCTTTAATTGTAGCATGACTCATGACTAATTCTCAGCTTTGCTCCTGCATCGCGCGGGCTTCATCGAACACGGAAATCTAAATCAATTCTATTTTCGAACTTGAGTTTCCCTTTCACGAGCCAGAAATCTCTTTGTTTAGCTATAAAATTGCGCTTCTTTACCTCGAATTTTGACCCCCTTACCTTCAGAATTTTCAAAAACAAACTTGATTTTCGAGTTCTACGCATAAACATTGTCCTTTGTGCAATTTTTGAACGAATTCTAAACAAATTTATTTTTTCGCAAAATTTTTTCATCTGGGACCTTACTGGGACGCTGGGCATGAGAGGGTTAACCCAGCACATTATTGTTGTACCGCGATTAGCCATAACGTAAATTCTCCAAAAAGCCACGAAGGCATTATTTGCAAAAATCAATTTTTAAGTGGGGTCTATTTGAAGGGGTTTACTTTAAAGTTAGAAATTCCCCTTGAATCTTAGCGTAAACAAGTAATTGGTTTTTAATAGGACCGTTCTTCGATCTCAGCAGCAGGTTTGCAAATGAAGGACACAGGTGTGCTTCTTGTTTGAAAAGCAACCAAAACAACAATGGAGTGGAGTTGTTGATGTTAGTGGAAAACGAATTTCAAAGCAATTTCTTGCAGCACACGTTCTTTCCAACAACCAAGTTTTAAAATAATTGTAGTGCAAATTGCATTTTGGAATAGAAACTGTTTTTATTTCGCAAGCCCATAAATTTGCAAGTGAAGTTCAAAATAGACCATATGTCCTAAATGTGACTGCCCTAAATAGCTCAAAGCAAAAGAAACAACAACATCAGGTTAACTTTTACACGATCGATGTCAATTAGCATAAGAAAGATTAAAAATAATAAAAGTTAATATAATGACAAACCAAACCTGCTCACAGTTTATCATCTTCAGTAAAAAATACAAAATTGAATACGATAAATGTTTATCGATTCTGCCAAAACGCTAGTCACACAGGACTTGGCTCAGCCTGCATGACACTGTTTGAAAAACTAACTATACTAACCAAATCAAAGCACTATTTATTTTATTCCAACAAAAATTCTCTAAGGACGATATAAAATGTGGCGCCAATTAAGTTTCCTAGCAACAATTTTGTGAACATGGTAACTGCCAAGACAATATTACAAAAATACAAAACTAAAAAACAATACAAAAACAAAAACCAATCCAATAAAAATACAAAAAAGAATCAAAACTAAAAAAGAGTAGAAAATGTCAAAAGAGATGAAAATTAGTAGCTACAAAAAGAATCCTGAACATAAATAGGCCGCAATATGCTCCTTCGCCAATTAAATTGTTCACTTCAAACCTGAATTCCCCAAGGTGTGAATGTACCTGGTTGCAATAAAGGAACACGTTGAGTGAATTCATCTTCACATGCCATTCGTATTCTTTCACAAGTTGCAGGTGCATCAAGTTGAAAAAGTGAGGATAATCCACGTTCATCTCTTGCTGCAATAATTGCATCTTTAGCAGCAAAAAACACTGACGAAGCAAGAAAAAGTGGGGGCTCTCCAATTGCTTTTGATGAATAAACAGCATGAGGATTCAATGAGCCTGTAATAAAAATCATCAGCCACTTTATAAATGATTATGATAATATAAACATGTATTATAGGGAACAGTTGAATTAAGATAAAAACAAACCTTTGAGAAGAGAAACATTGAACTCAGTTGGAACATCATTGAAACTTGGAATTTTGTAGGCACCAGGACCACGAGTAAGAAGAACACCAGATGGTGAATGGACTAGTTGCTCCATCATAAATAATCCATAACCCTGTGTAAATGCACCTTCAATTTGGCCAATGTCAATAGCTGGGTTTAATGACTGTCCAACATCCATAACTATATCCGTTTTTAGGACCTGATGATCCCCAGTGAGACAATCTATCTCAACAACTGAGCAGGCAGCTCCAGTAGTATGATAAGCAAATAATCTTCCTGAATTTGTATTCCAATCGTAATTAAGGTTGGGAGTTGCATAGAATCCAGTTGCAAACAAACTGACACGAGCAAAGTAGGCTGAGTGAACTGCTTCTTCCCACGAGACATTTTCTTTTCTAAATGGCTTTAATCTCTTATTAATCTCAAGGCATGCATTGTATGCAGCCATACCATTTAAATCTGAACCTGAACTGGCTGCTGTTGGAGAGGTATTTGGCACCTTATCTGTTGCAGTTTCCAAAACATGAATCTTTGAAACGTCAACCTTCAATGTTTCGCTTACAATCTGGATCGTTTTAGTGTACAAACCTTGTCCCATTTCAACTCCTCCGTGGCTCAAAAGCACAGATCCATCAATGTAGACGTTGATAAGTGCTCCTATAAAACAAAATCGTGCTTTCATTAGTTCATTGCTTGCCATAATATCTGGATTAAAGCAAATAATAAATCATTACTTACCGGCTTGGTTTAAAAATACTTCCGCAAATGAAATTCCATATTTAGTTGGAATGATTGAAATTCCTCTTTTCTTCCATTTATTTTCAGCATTGAATTTCTTAACTTCTTCTTTCACTTGGTAGAAACTGCTTTGCTTCAGGCATTCGTTCCAACAATTAATTAAGGTCTCAGACTCAATTTCCTGGTTATAGTGGGTCAGTTGTCCTTGGCTCAGTAAATTCTTCTGTCTTACATTTTCAACTTCTTTGCCAAGAAATAATGCAACATTGTTCATCATGTTTTCACCAACCATCATCCCTGTTATCAATAACAACGATATAGCTACAATACCTGGAAAATTACACACGAAATTACCTCATTATCGCCAGTCTCAGAAGACAGGTACAAACCTTGTGGGGCACCAAAGCCTCTGAAAGCTGTATTTGAAGCCAAATTCGTTCTACAACAATATCCTCTGGTCTTCACATTGGGGATAAAGTAAGCATTTGCACAACTAAATAATCCCCGTTTTAAAACTGCCAATGAAAGATCAAGACTCCAACCACAATTGTTGTACAAATCCACCTCAAAGGCTTTGATTTGACCATCTTTGTTGAAACCAACCTTGTAACTCGCATAGAATGGATGTCTGGTTCCAGATATCAGCATATCTTCATCACGGTCAAGCATTATTCTCACAGGTCTACCAACCTACAGTTACGGAGGAAGATATTTGAAGTTGTTTATCAAAATTACAAGTGAAATGATACGAAACATTTAATAGATTATTTACCTTGTTGGCAGCAACTGCTACTGCGGCAGATATTGGAATGGATCTTGTTTCCTTTCCACCAAATCCACCACCAATCCTTTTCACACGACAAACAATTCTATTTGCAGGTACACCAAGCACTTTAGCGACAACTGATTGAGTGGAAGTTGGATTTTGTGTAGATGAAAAAATTTCCATTTCACCATTTTCACCTTTGGGAACAGCTATTGTTGCCTGTGTCTCCAAATAAAACTGCTCCTGTGCTCCTGTTCTCATTTCTCCGTTTAAAACATGATCACAGTTCTTGAATGCATCCTCAACTGACCCTTTCGCGAGTTCTACAGGCTTTACATGGAAGGACTCAGCCTTAATAGCTTCCTCAATTGTTACAATGGCTGGCAGCTCTTTGTATGAAATTTGCACCACCTTTGCTGCTCTTTTTGCTGACGTTTGATCAGTAGCAATGATGGTCCCAATAATTTGGCCTACATGACTGACTTTCTCTGATGCAAATACCTCTTCATCTACAACATTTGTCAAGCCAAACTTATTATTATCTTTGCTAAGATCTTTATGACAAACAAAGTTTACTACACCATCCATCTGCAATGCTTCATCTGCATTAATGCTTAAAATATAAGCATGCGCTTTTGTACTAAGAACAAAAGCTAGATAGAGCTCATTTTCAAATTTAGGCATATCATCACAGTATACTGCCTCTCCAGTAGCTTGAAGCAGACTTGAGGTATGCACAAGTGGTGCACCAACAGCAAACTTTGACTCACTGTCAACTCTGCGTTCATACAACTGATGGCTCTTCAATTCTCCTTTCCTCAATGGCTCAATTGCACTCAGTGTATCTTTACGGATTGTTGACATCGTTGAATCTAGTGAAGCACTAGCACTGATATAAAACTTGAAAAGGAAACTCAGCGCAAGTGATTGTCGATAGCGCACCATTGCACCAGGAACATCTGGTGCTAATGGTACATCTTCAATCAACCTGCCAAACGCCTCTTCCATTACATCAGAGCACCAGTTCTTGCCTCTAAGAAATGCCATTGCCTTATGGACCATTATGGTAGTGGGAGCCATTCCACCATAACAAATAGTGATGTTGTCAATAACTCCTTCTATCAGTTTCAACTTGAAAGCTGCATTAACGATAGCAATGTCATCATCTCTTCTTTTGGACTGCTTGTAAGCTTTAAAATGATCATTTTCATCTGTAAAGGGAAGCGTTATCGACAAAAGAAGTTCTTCAGGCTGGATGACATTTCTTCTGTAACCAGTGAAAAAGTTTCCATCCATCTTTATATTTCTTATTCCTGATGGACCAGCTACCTCTAGCATGCAACCAGCAGCCATGAAAATTGGATTCAGATCTGAAATTGGGCTTCCTGTCATTATATTACCCCCAAGTGCTCCAACATTTCTCACTTGCTTGCCTGCAAAATATTGCATCATATCCAAAACAGCAGCAAACACTTGAACCTTCCAATGAGGATGAGCTGCAATCATCCTCTGACACATTTCTTCCGTTTTGGACAATGTAACAGATGCCCCAAACTTTACTCCATTACTCATTTCTGATATGCTTGTAAGTTCTTGAACTGAGGTGGGTACAATCATAACTGGATATTCGCAATTTTTGAACTTCATTTCTACACCTAACTCTGTGTTTCCCACAACAATCTTTCCTTGTGGATAACTACTTTTCAAAAGTAATAATTCTTCAAGGCAAGTTGGACGATACCAGGTCATTCTCTTTCCACAAAATACCAAATGTTGCTCATCATAAATGGAACTCAATTGGAGTTCAGGTGGAAATATTGGCTCACGCTTTGGACAATACAACATAAAAGAAGCATCTCCTTCATTGCTGTCATCTCCTTCTTCGCCATTTTCATTGCTACCTACAAGACATTGTTCAGCTCTTTTTGATTTGGCCTTTTGGTAAGACTAATAATCTGTCGACAATGAAAACATGAAGTAAAAATAACAAAATTATTTCTCACCAACTCCATTTTGCAATTGACAACATTTTCCATTAATTGCTCCAACACAACAACCTTCTTTGATCTCTTCTGGTACAATTGAAGCATTGTCGGCAGTAAAAGAACGAAAGCCTTCTAGAATGGGTCTGTAACCAGTGCATCTGCAAAGGTTTCCTTGCAAATAAGAATCAATATCTTGCATGCTAGGCTTTGGGTTATTTCGCAATAATGTATACATAGACATGACAATACCAGGAGTGCAAAAACCACATTGAGATCCGTGAGATTTGGCAATTGTTTCTTGAACTGCATGAAGCTTTGTGCGTGTACTTCCAATGCCTTCTACTGTTGTCACTGCAAGTCCATGCATTGAGCAAACGGGAGCAAGACATGCATTCACTGACAGATGCTCAATTTTGCCTTTTTCTCTGTCATATTTTGACACCATGACGGTACAAGCACCGCAGCCTCCTTCTGCACAACCCAACTTCGTTCCACGGTAACCCAACTTCAGTCTCAGATATGACAAAAGTGTCCATTCTGGATCTATTGCATCGTCCACCACTTTTTTACCTGAAAATGAAAATAATCAAATATTCAAACGGTTCTGCTGCCTTCCAGTGGCTACCATTTACCAGCTTCAAATCGTGACATGTAAAACATGGAGTGCAGAATGATAGAATAAAATGTCTTCGTTAGTCTTGTAACTCCTGCTTTGTCATTAGCACTGCAACTATAAACTTCCTTAAAATTTCACTCGTGACTCAAGATTCTCAACAAATGTCCAATGTTATATTTCATTGGAAAATGTAATGCTACATGAAGTTCTATATAGAAAAACAAAACGGACGGCTAATTTCTTAAGGGGGCGTGCCCCCCTGAGAAATTAGAACATTCCATTCATAAAATTCCCAAAAAAACTCCACTTGAATCCCCCTGAAGAAAGTGGTAACTGTACGCCTATGACCAATAGCCTCATCTTTTGTCACTGCCAAACATTAATTGGATAGAGAAGCAAAAAGGTTATTCATTTAACTTATTCATCAACGTCGGATTGGATAGAACGCAGTGGAAAGATTTTAAGAATGTGTGCGCATGCGCACAGCGATGGTTCATTGCCCGTAAGGAGCGCGCGACTGAAGGGCTTCGGGACGTTTATTGGACTTCATTGGATAATGGCCATTGTTCCAATGGAATGTTCTTTTCACATCCAGCTGCGGTCAGAGAAGGTGAGGCAGTTGTGTTCTCTTTTGTTGACATTGATATTACTGAATATTTACTCATTTATGTTGGCTTAAATGAGTTTAATTTGATAAATATATATCTTAATTTCAAATTTGTTTATTTCATTGGCTGATTATCCAAATTTAGACGGAAAAAGAGCTTAGCTGTTTCTGTGCTGTGCTGACACGCCCAATTGGAGAAAACATAAAAAGATTTCGCTGAGATCACAGCAGCTATTGTTGACATTCATCCTGTTTGTACAAATGAAATGTGTCAAAACAGCATTGAGAGTAAAGCTGGCAATAAGTCAACTGCATCATGTGCAATGCAAAAAGGGAATGCTGCTCAAAAAATTGCCCCACACCATTTCAGTGCATTATTGACATCAAGAAAGATGGCAAAACAGTTTCCCTCACTGCTCCAGAAGCCATTCTTGGATCTTTCTTTAAAGAGGATGGCATCCTAGCAAGCGCTATTCTACATACATCTACATACGTTAATCAGCAACCTCAATGTTGAGGGCTCCGCTGATGAATATTTCTAGTATATATACAATTGTTTATTGTGATGCTGTTCAGTTTCAGTTCAGTTATCAACATTGCAAATGCGTTCATTTTAACATTATTTTTATATAATTCTGATGTCACATGTTTTTGTTGTTTCGCATTGCTAGTTTCCTGCTAAAAATAATAGTTTCACAAGATCGTGACAATATTCTTAAATTTCACGAATTTTGAGCCTCATTATTCTTATAAAGTGTATTCTTATAAAAAAAAGTGTGCTGGATTCAATAATATAATACAGTCGCTTTAATTCAGCAAAAGCACGGGCTTTGAACAGTCGCATTTTTGCCGTATCGAATCCCCTTTAAATTAACGATGTGCAGCATTGAGTCGCACAACTGCCGTATAAAATGCAATTTAAGAGGCAGAAGTTCTGGGCCTAAAAAATCAAAGTACTCGAGGCAAAAAAACTTAAGAAATAAAACCAACTTAATTTTAAAGATATGTATGAAATGCTTGGATTACCGTCTTTACTCCCTAGACTCTTGGGAAAAGACTTTTATTTTAATATGCATGCTTCTTAAAAATGAAAGGGTTACCAAACTAGAACTTATCGTATAAATTACGGGATGGATTTAAAGCCCTGTTTACACTACACAAACTAACCCAGGTTCGCCCCAGGCTAAAACTAACCCAGGTTAGATTTTTGTAGTGTAAACGCGAACTAACCCAGGTTGAGTCAACCCACCTCCGTAGATGGGTTGACTCATATGGCAAGCGGATGTCACCATAATCAGATAAACCCACTTTTTCTCAGATAAAGTGGGTTTATCTGGAGAAAAACCCACTTTTTCTGCAATAAGTCACGTTTTCTGCAGATAAACCCACTTTTTCTGAAAAACCCACTTTATCTGACAGAAAAAGTGGGTTTTTCTGATAAACTGGGTTTTTCTGCAGAAAAAGTGGGTTTTTCAGATAAAGTGGGTTTTTCTGCAGAAAAAGTGGGTTTTTCAAATTCCGCATTGCTGCTGCCTGCGTCATAAGTTACGTGGGTGTGATAGAAGATTGTCCACGTGCGACTGTTCGAATGTTTCACAATGTTTCACAACCTTGAGGAGACACATGCAGTGTCTCCTCAGGGTTTCGATGTTAGAGATGGCATCTTCAAGTAAATCCTCAAAATTGTCTGTAAATCTTTCAGGGTTAATATCCATTTTTGAAATTGAAAGCTGAAACATTCGAACAGTCGCACGTGGACAATCTTCTATCACACCCACGTAACTTATGACGCAGGCAGCAGCAATGCGGAATTTGAAAAACCCACTTTTTCTGCAGAAAAACCCACTTTATCTGAAAAACCCACTTTTTCTGCAGAAAAACCCAGTTTATCAGAAAAACCCACTTTTTCTGTCAGATAAAGTGGGTTTTTCAGAAAAAGTGGGTTTATCTGCAGAAAACGTGACTTATTGCAGAAAAAGTGGGTTTTTCTCCAGATAAACCCACTTTATCTGAGAAAAAGTGGGTTTATCTGATTATGGTGACATCCGCTTGCCATAGACTCAACCTGAGGCGAACCTGGGCTAGTTAGTTCGCGTTCGTTAGTTAGTTTGTGTAGTGTAAACAGGGCTTAATTAAAATCTTTTTGACTCAAAATCTCACACCTTAAGCTTAGTTTAGATCAATGTAAACAGGCCGAAAGAAACGACAACACTTGTTAAACTTCATAGTGTCATTACATGTGTAAATATTACTCCATTGAAGGCCTTTTTGGAAAATCTGAATCGTAAACCTATTTTGCTGCTGAAACAGTTTCAGTTTGTAAACTGACCGCTCGTCGAAGTGTATTCGTTGACGACATTACATTGCCTCGCTGCTTAACCCATTACTGGGCAGCCAGGAAAACACAAGGAAGAACCTGACTTGAAACCCAAAATGACCAAGAAGAGCGAATCAACAAAGTTTTCTTCACTTACCATTGACATAGAATACAAGTGTTTTGGACTCTTTCATTGTGAATTTGGTCGATATCGTTGCAAAAGATACCCGAAGAATTTGATCTCACTATGCAACAGAAACGGTTTGCTATGAAATATTCGCAGGTTAGCAAAGAACAGTAAGCAAAACAAGGTCTTAAATGACACCGTATTGTTATACAACTACAGTATAATACTGCGGTGTAATTCCACATAATATAGAAGTCAAACCTTATTGTTATACAGAACCGCAAATCGACTTTTATTGGCTAGCAATCTTACCGATTCAGCACAGCACAGCACAGCACAGCACAGCCAAGAATGTTGGAATTGTCTCGTCTCCTTGTTGTCGACACGGTACGGTTCCGTTGGTTCCGTTCTAATGGGTGGCTTTCACTAAAGTTACTCAAAATCTCAAACCCAGCTGAAAACTTTTTACATAATTGAATCATAAAGGGGCCTAATTTGAATGATGACAAATGTAAACACAAAAGGGCTGACAATAACAACAGGCCCGTCAAGAGCCAAAAAAGAGGCTGTTTTATAATTGCTTTTGCGTTAGCAAAACTTTTCGCGGGCCCTTCTCGGGCCCTTCTTGAGACCCGGGCGCCGGGAATTTACCAATTTACCCTTCTCCCCCTTCTCAACGGTACTGAATAACAAATCTCAAACACAAATGATGACAAGGACAATATTCACGGGTTAGAGCACGTGTGGTTTAACCAAGTTTAATGGACAGGCACCCCACTGCTCCCTGTTGCGCCATGTTAGCATACCTCCCCAGTGGGTGGTCAGTTGGCTTCGTATTGCACTTGTGCTTCATGCTTGCCGAATTGCTGCTTGGTTTTATTGTTCCCCACGCCCTCCCTGGTCCCCTAATATCTGTCTCTTTTTTCCATCTCCATTCTTGCTACCTGCCCTTTAGTCTTTGTTTCTCCTGTTTTTTCCACACCATCTATCCGACATCTGTCGGACAAGGTGCATTGCCCGGAAATCTGTGCTTTCCCTAGCCAATCACCTGACAGTAAAGTGCAGTATTCTGCGGGCAAATCAGGGCAGTGCACAGATGCCCAATTTTCCCCCAAGTCTATCACCACTTTGGTTGTGGCTCGGTTGGGGTTGGACATTAATGGGTCAAATCAAATACCATAAATCCTCCAACAAACCCCCACGTTCGAATAAGCCCCCCCTCGATTAAGCCCCCATCTAAAAATAATTTTTGCAAATAAGCCCCCCCCCTCAAATAAGCCCCCATGGGTCTTATTCGAGGGAAACATAATTGCAGAGCAAATCAAGTTTATGACGGAGGAAAAAGAAAATCCTTTTAAGTTTTACTCCCGATGCGGATGATAAGACCTAATGATTGATTTGGATAGCGGCATGGTGATGACGATGAAGAAATCGTTATTGACTGATAAATTTCGTTTGCGAAATAGCCTCTTTTGTAATCTTTAATTTAGCAGATTGAGAAAACTATGTCGTCTTTTCTCTGTCAACCTTTGAGGAAAAAGCAAAACTTTGAAAGAAGCCCCCCCCCACGAATAAGCCCCCACGCAAAAATTCACTTTTGCAAACAAGCCCCCGGGGGCTATTCGAGGATTTACGGTATAAATCGTTTACACCCCCTCCATATTTCTCTTTGCAGGCACTCATTTCAAAACATATATAGTTTTAATCAGATGTTACTAACATGCGTTACACAGTCACAATTAATGGTTTTACAGCTTTAGGACTTCAGTGACTTAGGAAGTTGCTAAAATGGCGGAAGTCCACTTGCATATGCAAGAGTGCATAAGCACAAAACATATTTCATTTTTTGTTGTATTCTTTATTTTATTTTCATTGATTTTTTACTTATGTTCTATACCTGTGTTGTTAATGTTTACCTGGCAGTGAACCCTGACAAAAATTTTACTGACGAATTTCAATTTCACTAAATTTCACTGATATAGACAGGGAATTATCCCCTACAAACTAACAAACAGGGTAACCTTAAATTTTAATGTTTCACATGAAAGCCAAGACAAAGAGGATC
>RQOL01000866.1:0-13496 GCA_013076295.1 Sanderia malayensis | reverse complement strand
AATGCGGATGAAGCAATGCAGATGGATGGTGTAGTAAGCTTTGTTTGTCATAAAGATCTTAGCAAGGATAATAATAAGTTTGGGTTGACAGATGTTATAGATGAAGAGGTATTTGCATCAGAGAAAGTCAGTCATGTAGGGCAAATTATTGGGGCCATCATTGCTACTGACCAAACGTCAGCAAAAAGAGCAGCAAAGGTGGTGCAAGTATCATACAAAGAACTACCAGCTATTGTAACAATTGAGGAAGCTATTATGGCTAAGTCCTTCCTTGTAAGACCTATAGAACTCGCGAAAGGGTCAGTTGAGGATGCATTCAAGAACTGTGATCATATTTTAAACGGAGAAATGAGAACAGGAGCACAGGAGCAATTTTACTTGGAGACACACGCTACAATAGCTGTCCCCAAAGGTGAAAATGGTGAAATGGAAATTTTTTCATCAACGCAGAGTCCAACTGAAACTCAATTGATAGTAGCAAAAGTGCTTGGTGTGCAAGCGAATAGAATTGTTTGTCGTGTGAAAAGGATAGGTGGTGGATTTGGTGGCAAACAAACAAGGTCCATTCCAATATCTGCCGCAGTAGCTGTTGCTGCCAACAAGGTAATTAATCTTTTAAATATTTGTATTATTTTAGTAGTAATTTTGATAAGCCACCTGGAATGTTTTTCCTCCATAACTGTAGGTTGGTAGACCTGTGAGAATAATGCTTGACCGTGATGAAGATATGCTGATATCTGGAACCAGACATCCATTCTATGCGAGTTACAAGGTTGGTTTCAACAAAGATGGTCAAATCAAAGCCTTTGAGGTGGATTTGTACAACAATGGTGGCTGGAGTCTTGATGTTTCGCTGGCAGTTTTGAAACAAGGAATTGTTAATTGTTCAAATGCTTACTTTATTCCCAATGTGAGAGTCAGAGGATATTGTTGTAAAACGAATTTGGCTTCAAGTACAGCGTTCAGGGGCTTTGGAACTCCACAAGGTTTGTTCTGAAACTGACAATAATGAGGCAATTACGTGTGTAATATTCCAGGTATCGTAGCTATATTGTTGTTCTTGATAACAGGAATGATGGTTGGTGAAAACATGATGAACAATGTTGCATTATTTCTTGGCAAAGAAGTTGAAGATGTAAGACAGAAGAATTTACTGAGCCAAGGACAACTGACCCACTATAACCAGGAAATTGAGTCTCAACCCATGATCAATTGCTGGAACGAATGCCTGAAGCAAAGCAGTTTCTACCAAGTGAAAGAAGAAGTTAAGAAATTCAATGCTGAAAATAAATGGAAGAAAAGAGGAATTTCAATCATTCCAACTAAATATGGAATTTCATTTGCGGAAGTATTTTTAAACCAAGCCGGTAAGTAATGATTTATTATTTGCTTTAATCCAGATATTATGGCAAGCAATGAACTAATGAAAGAACGATTTTTTATGGGATAAGAAAAGAAGGAAATTTGCTATTTTTTAGGGGCACTTATCAACGTCTACACTGATGGATCTGTGCTTTTAAGCCACGGAGGAGTTGAAATGGGACAAGGTTTGTACACTAAAACGATCCAGATTGTAAGCGAAACATTGAAGGTTGACGTTTCAAAGATTCATGTTTTGGAAACTGCAACAGATAAGGTGCCAAATACCTCTCCAACAGCAGCCAGTTCAGGTTCAGATTTAAATGGTATGGCTGCATACAATGCATGCCTTGAGATTAATAAGAGATTAAAGCCATTTAGAAAAGAAAATGTCTCGTGGGAAGAAGCAGTTCACTCAGCCTACTTTGCTCGTGTCAGTTTGTCTGCAACTGGATTCTATGCAACTCCCAACCTCAATTACGATTGGGATACAAATTCAGGAAGATTATTTGCTTATCATACTACTGGAGCTGCCTGCTCAGTTGTTGAGATAGATTGTCTCACTGGGGATCATCAGGTTTTAAAAACGGATATAGTTATGGATGTTGGACAGTCATTAAATCCAGCTATTGACATTGGTCAAATTGAAGGTGCGTTTACACAGGGCTATGGATTATTTATGATGGAGCAACTAGTTCATTCACCATCTGGTGTTCTTCTTACTCGTGGTCCTGGTGCCTACAAGATTCCAAGTTTCAATGATGTTCCAACTGAGTTCAATGTTTCTCTTCTTAAAGGTTTGTCTCTATCTTAATTTAACTGTTCTTCCCTATATATGATAATATAAACATATATGTATATCTGTTTATATTATCATTATCATTTATAAAGTGGCTGATGATTTTAAATACAGGCTCATCGAATCCTCGTGCTGTTTATTCATCAAAAGCAATTGGAGAGCCCCCACTTTTTCTTGCTTCGTCAGTGTTTTTTGCTGCTAAAGATGCAATTATTGCTGCAAGAAATGAACGTGGATTATCCTCACTTTTTCAACTTGATGCACCTGCAACTTGTGAAAGAATACGAATGGCATGTGAAGATGAATTCACTCAACGTGTTCCTTTATTGCAACCAGGTACATTCACACCTTGGGGAATTCAGGTTTGAACTTCAGAAATTTAATTGGCGAAGGAGCATATTGCGGCCTATTTATGTTCAGGATTCTTTTTGTAGCTACTAATTTTCATCTCTTTTGACATTTTCTATTCTTTTTTAGTTTTGATTCTTTTTTGTATTTTTATTGGATTGGTTTTTGTTTTTGTATTGTTTTTTAGTTTTGTATTTTTGTAATATGGTCTTGGCAGTTACCATGTTCACAATATTGTTGCTAGGAAACTGAATTGGCGCCAGGTCCTTTGAGAATTTTTGTTGCAATAAGATAAATAGTGCGTTGATTATAGTTTTGAGTTATTTAGGGCAGTCACATTTAGGACATGGTCTATTTTTGAATTTCACTTGCAAATTTGTGGGCTTGCGAAATAAAAAACAGTTTCTATTACAAAATGCAATTTGCACTATAATTATTTCAAAGGTCGGTTGTTGAAAAGAACGTGCACTGCAAGAAATTGTTTTCCACTAACATCAGCAACTTCACTTCATTGTTGTTTGTTTTGGTTGCTTTTCACACAAGAAGCACAGCTGTGTTTTTCATTTGCAAGCCTGATGCTGAGATTGAAGAACGGTCCTATTAAAAACCAATTACTTGTTTACGCTAAGATTCAAGGGAAATTTCTAACTCTAAATGCAGCCCCTTCGAATAGACACCACCTAAAAATTGATTTTTGCAAATAATGCCCTCGTGGCTTTTTGGAGAATTTACGTTATGGCTAATCGCGATACAACAATAATGTGCTGGGTTAAGTAACGTATTGGTTTAAATTGCCAACTCGTTCAGATTCCTGAATTTCAAAGCGATAATTAAATTTAACTACGGTATATTATCTTTAATAAGCCCATTTTTTCTTTTAAGCGCCCATCTATGTATGGGCGCTTATAAAATTGGTAATTGCTTGCGATGGAGAAGCGAGCTCAAGAGGTTTTCAAGAATTTCCATTGTCTTGATCCAAGAACTTTCTTCTTGTTATTTTAACATACTTGGACATAGATATCACCACGAAAACAGCACATGTTATTGTCTATACAGAATACGCCCTCTCGCCCTAAAATATTTTTTTCCAAAAGCCCCCAGGGGCTTAATCGAGGACCTACAGTACATCCAGTGATACTGATGCTGCTTATGGTAATACAGTCAACTCTGTCTAATTCGCACTCTTGTAATTCGAACTTTTACTAATTCGAACCAAATTCTGTGGTCCCTTGAGAAATTCCTAACAAACCCTTATAAAAAAACCTTTATAATTCGAACCTCTGTAATTCGAACTTATTGTAATTCGACCATTTTTTTTGTCCCGTCAGAAAAAACCCTCTGTAATTCGAACTTTGAGTTAATTTCAGTTAATTACCAGATAACATAACTTTTATTGTTGCTCTGATCTCTGGCAAGCCCATTGAAGCTTGCCTTATTATGCAAATTGACGCAAATTGACTTACAGAGACTTAGTGCAGGGTACCAGACAGTGATTTTTACGACCTGTTTAATTAAGCGTGGCATTTTCTAGAAGTCAGATCTGACCAATACAACTTTATCAATGGCACTAATTAAAGTACCCAAACCTGTCAAGTTCATTGAAGGATGCAAAGGAGGTATTAAGGCCGGTACAAAGGAGGTATTGGTTAAATTGTATCTTCATTCGTAATAAATTATGGTAGTTAAATATTCGATTTAGATTAGTTTTTCTGTAAAGCTATTAGAGATATCGAATTAAAATAAGATGACAAACAAACAAAAACAAACAAAAGCCAACAAACGAAATTTCAATTCCTTTCGATGTTGAACTGCCGGTTATTGTTACAAAAAGCTGGAGCGTTCTATCTAATGTAAAAGGTTATCACGTGTATCAAAGTGCATGAAGACCTGTAATTAATGAAGCTTCAGAAGCTAAAAGACAACCAGAGAGCCCAACGGATAAATATACCGTGGGTGTGCTCAAAGATGACGACGTTGTGGGGCACTTAGACAAATGTAGTAATGGACGCTTTGCAAAACAATTTTCCATGTTGTGACTTAATCCATATATATTTTTTTCCTATTATAATAATTAATAAACTGTTTTGCTTCTTTAAAATGCCTTTAGTCCGTAAGAATGGTCATAAAAATATAGTTGATGGCCTAAAAAAGGATATACTGGGGTAACTAGGGGTAAAAATGGCACTTACATGAAAACTCGTATAATTCGAACTTTCTGTAAGTCGAACAAATTTGGATTCCCCCATAGAGTTCGAATTAGACAGAGTTGACTGCATTCTGCCAGTGATGCAACTGCTTTTCTTATCAGTGAAATTTAGTGAAATTGAAATTCGTCAGTAAAATTTTTGTCAGGGTTCACTGCCAGGTAAACATTAACAACACAGGTATAGAACATAAGTAAAAAATCAATGAAAATAAAATAAAGAATACAACAAAAAATGAAATATGTTTTGTGCTTATGCACTCTTGCATATGCAAGTGGACTTCCGCCATTTTAGCAACTTCCTAAGTCACTGAAGTCCTAAAGCTGTAAAACCATTAATTGTGACTGTGTAACGCATGTTAGTAACATCTGATTAAAACTATATATGTTTTGAAATGAGTGCCTGCAAAGAGAAATATGGAGGGGGTGTAAACGATTTATACCGTAAATCCTCGAATAGCCCCCGGGGGCTTGTTTGCAAAAGTGAATTTTTGCGTGGGGGCTTATTCGTGGGGGGGGGGGCTTCTTTCAAAGTTTTGCTTTTTCCTCAAAGGTTGACAGAGAAAAGACGACATAGTTTTCTCAATCTGCTAAATTAAAGATTACAAAAGAGGCTATTTCGCAAACGAAATTTATCAGTCAATAACGATTTCTTCATCGTCATCACCATGCCGCTATCCAAATCAATCATTAGGTCTTATCATCCGCATCGGGAGTAAAACTTAAAAGGATTTTCTTTTTCCTCCGTCATAAACTTGATTTGCTCTGCAATTATGTTTCCCTCGAATAAGACCCATGGGGGCTTATTTGAGGGGGGGGGCTTATTTGCAAAAATTATTTTTAGATGGGGGCTTAATCGAGGGGGGCTTATTCGAACGTGGGGGTTTGTTGGAGGATTTATGGTATTTGATTTGACCCATTAATGTCCAACCCCAACCGAGCCACAACCAAAGTGGTGATAGACTTGGGGGAAAATTGGGCATCTGTGCACTGCCCTGATTTGCCCGCAGAATACTGCACTTTACTGTCAGGTGATTGGCTAGGGAAAGCACAGATTTCCGGGCAATGCACCTTGTCCGACAGATGTCGGATAGATGGTGTGGAAAAAACAGGAGAAACAAAGACTAAAGGGCAGGTAGCAAGAATGGAGATGGAAAAAAGAGACAGATATTAGGGGACCAGGGAGGGCGTGGGGAACAATAAAACCAAGCAGCAATTCGGCAAGCATGAAGCACAAGTGCAATACGAAGCCAACTGACCACCCACTGGGGAGGTATGCTAACATGGCGCAACAGGGAGCAGTGGGGTGCCTGTCCATTAAACTTGGTTAAACCACACGTGCTCTAACCCGTGAATATTGTCCTTGTCATCATTTGTGTTTGAGATTTGTTATTCAGTACCGTTGAGAAGGGGGAGAAGGGTAAATTGGTAAATTCCCGGCGCCCGGGTCTCAAGAAGGGCCCGAGAAGGGCCCGCGAAAAGTTTTGCTAACGCAAAAGCAATTATAAAACAGCCTCTTTTTTGGCTCTTGACGGCCCTGTTGTTATTGTCAGCCCTTTTGTGTTTACATTTGTCATCATTCAAATTAGGCCCCTTTATGATTCAATTATGTAAAAAGTTTTCAGCTGGGTTTGAGATTTTGAGTAACTTTAGTGAAAGCCACCCATTAGAACGGAACCAACGGAACCGTACCGTGTCGACAACAAGGAGACGAGACAATTCCAACATTCTTGGCTGTGCTGTGCTGTGCTGTGCTGTGCTGAATCGGTAAGATTGCTAGCCAATAAAAGTCGATTTGCGGTTCTGTATAACAATAAGGTTTGACTTCTATATTATGTGGAATTACACCGCAGTATTATACTGTAGTTGTATAACAATACGGTGTCATTTAAGACCTTGTTTTGCTTACTGTTCTTTGCTAACCTGCGAATATTTCATAGCAAACCGTTTCTGTTGCATAGTGAGATCAAATTCTTCGGGTATCTTTTGCAACGATATCGACCAAATTCACAATGAAAGAGTCCAAAACACTTGTATTCTATGTCAATGGTAAGTGAAGAAAACTTTGTTGATTCGCTCTTCTTGGTCATTTTGGGTTTCAAGTCAGGTTCTTCCTTGTGTTTTCCTGGCTGCCCAGTAATGGGTTAAGCAGCGAGGCAATGTAATGTCGTCAACGAATACACTTCGACGAGCGGTCAGTTTACAAACTGAAACTGTTTCAGCAGCAAAATAGGTTTACGATTCAGATTTTCCAAAAAGGCCTTCAATGGAGTAATATTTACACATGTAATGACACTATGAAGTTTAACAAGTGTTGTCGTTTCTTTCGGCCTGTTTACATTGATCTAAACTAAGCTTAAGGTGTGAGATTTTGAGTCAAAAAGATTTTAATTAAGCCCTGTTTAAGCCTAGCGCACACAGCAGATTTTTGTCGCTGGCGACGAAGATTTTTGTCGCTGACGACAAAAGTCTGCTGTGTGCGGGATACAAATGTGAAAGATTTTTGTCGCTGACGACAATCCTTGATATCAAACATGTTTGATATTTGTCTTCGTCGTTGGCGACAAAAGACAAAAATCGTGCTGTGTGCGGGGAGTAAAGATGATATTTGAATCCACCAACCAATTGGAAGCGTTCCTCCGATCACGTGGTTAAGCTCACTTTGCAAAAACAAAATGGAGGATACTGCAGAACTTTGGACTGCCGAAAAAGAGGAAAGGCTGGTGGAGATGTGGCAGGCAAGACCTTGCCTTTATCAAACAAATTCTGCAGAGTATGCAGATAGGGCCAAGAAATTCGTTGCATTAAATGAAATTGCATCTGACCTGTGCCTTACTGAAGTTTGAAGTTGATTTCAGTTCATCTGCTTATATTTTTTATATCATCGTCAAGGAGGTCAAGGTCTCAGTAGTCAGTAATAATATGAAGTTGAATCCAGAAATATTTTATTTCAGTGAGTCAAGTTCAAAAAAGAATCACTTCACTTCGTACCAAATTAACACGTGCACGTAAATTGGCGCCAAATTGGAAGCGAGTCTCGGAAACTGAAGAGAGGCATGATCCCGACAAAAATCTTGCTGTGTGCGGAGGATTGTGTTTTGTCGTCAGCGACAAAAATCTTCGTCGCTAGCGACAAAAATCTGCTGTGTGCGCTAGGCTTTACACTACACAAACTAACTAACGAACGCGAACTAACTAGCCCAGGTTCGCCTCAGGTTGAGTCAACCCATCTACGGAGGTGGGTTGACTCAACCTGGGTTAGTTCGCGTTTACACTACAAAAATCTAACCTGGGTTAGTTTTAGCCTGGGGCGAACCTGGGTTAGTTTGTGTAGTGTAAACAGGGCTTTAAATCCATCCCGTAATTTATACGATAAGTTCTAGTTTGGTAACCCTTTCATTTTTAAGAAGCATGCATATTAAAATAAAAGTCTTTTCCCAAGAGTCTAGGGAGTAAAGACGGTAATCCAAGCATTTCATACATATCTTTAAAATTAAGTTGGTTTTATTTCTTAAGTTTTTTTGCCTCGAGTACTTTGATTTTTTAGGCCCAGAACTTCTGCCTCTTAAATTGCATTTTATACGGCAGTTGTGCGACTCAATGCTGCACATCGTTAATTTAAAGGGGATTCGATACGGCAAAAATGCGACTGTTCAAAG
The DNA here is from genome assembly GCA_013076295.1 of Sanderia malayensis. Lineage (NCBI taxonomy): Eukaryota > Metazoa > Cnidaria > Scyphozoa > Semaeostomeae > Pelagiidae > Sanderia > Sanderia malayensis. Next base: position 5,128 of record RQOL01000866.1, on the reverse strand, counting down.
CCCGTGCTTTTGCTGAATTAAAGCGACTGTATTATATTATTGAATCCAGCACACTTTTTTTTATAAGAATACACTTTATAAGAATAATGAGGCTCAAAATTCGTGAAATTTAAGAATATTGTCACGATCTTGTGAAACTATTATTTTTAGCAGGAAACTAGCAATGCGAAACAACAAAAACATGTGACATCAGAATTATATAAAAATAATGTTAAAATGAACGCATTTGCAATGTTGATAACTGAACTGAAACTGAACAGCATCACAATAAACAATTGTATATATACTAGAAATATTCATCAGCGGAGCCCTCAACATTGAGGTTGCTGATTAACGTATGTAGATGTATGTAGAATAGCGCTTGCTAGGATGCCATCCTCTTTAAAGAAAGATCCAAGAATGGCTTCTGGAGCAGTGAGGGAAACTGTTTTGCCATCTTTCTTGATGTCAATAATGCACTGAAATGGTGTGGGGCAATTTTTTGAGCAGCATTCCCTTTTTGCATTGCACATGATGCAGTTGACTTATTGCCAGCTTTACTCTCAATGCTGTTTTGACACATTTCATTTGTACAAACAGGATGAATGTCAACAATAGCTGCTGTGATCTCAGCGAAATCTTTTTATGTTTTCTCCAATTGGGCGTGTCAGCACAGCACAGAAACAGCTAAGCTCTTTTTCCGTCTAAATTTGGATAATCAGCCAATGAAATAAACAAATTTGAAATTAAGATATATATTTATCAAATTAAACTCATTTAAGCCAACATAAATGAGTAAATATTCAGTAATATCAATGTCAACAAAAGAGAACACAACTGCCTCACCTTCTCTGACCGCAGCTGGATGTGAAAAGAACATTCCATTGGAACAATGGCCATTATCCAATGAAGTCCAATAAACGTCCCGAAGCCCTTCAGTCGCGCGCTCCTTACGGGCAATGAACCATCGCTGTGCGCATGCGCACACATTCTTAAAATCTTTCCACTGCGTTCTATCCAATCCGACGTTGATGAATAAGTTAAATGAATAACCTTTTTGCTTCTCTATCCAATTAATGTTTGGCAGTGACAAAAGATGAGGCTATTGGTCATAGGCGTACAGTTACCACTTTCTTCAGGGGGGATTCAAGTGGAGTTTTTTTGGGAATTTTATGAATGGAATGTTCTAATTTCTCAGGGGGGCACGCCCCCTTAAGAAATTAGCCGTCCGTTTTGTTTTTCTATATAGAACTTCATGTAGCATTACATTTTCCAATGAAATATAACATTGGACATTTGTTGAGAATCTTGAGTCACGAGTGAAATTTTAAGGAAGTTTATAGTTGCAGTGCTAATGACAAAGCAGGAGTTACAAGACTAACGAAGACATTTTATTCTATCATTCTGCACTCCATGTTTTACATGTCACGATTTGAAGCTGGTAAATGGTAGCCACTGGAAGGCAGCAGAACCGTTTGAATATTTGATTATTTTCATTTTCAGGTAAAAAAGTGGTGGACGATGCAATAGATCCAGAATGGACACTTTTGTCATATCTGAGACTGAAGTTGGGTTACCGTGGAACGAAGTTGGGTTGTGCAGAAGGAGGCTGCGGTGCTTGTACCGTCATGGTGTCAAAATATGACAGAGAAAAAGGCAAAATTGAGCATCTGTCAGTGAATGCATGTCTTGCTCCCGTTTGCTCAATGCATGGACTTGCAGTGACAACAGTAGAAGGCATTGGAAGTACACGCACAAAGCTTCATGCAGTTCAAGAAACAATTGCCAAATCTCACGGATCTCAATGTGGTTTTTGCACTCCTGGTATTGTCATGTCTATGTATACATTATTGCGAAATAACCCAAAGCCTAGCATGCAAGATATTGATTCTTATTTGCAAGGAAACCTTTGCAGATGCACTGGTTACAGACCCATTCTAGAAGGCTTTCGTTCTTTTACTGCCGACAATGCTTCAATTGTACCAGAAGAGATCAAAGAAGGTTGTTGTGTTGGAGCAATTAATGGAAAATGTTGTCAATTGCAAAATGGAGTTGGTGAGAAATAATTTTGTTATTTTTACTTCATGTTTTCATTGTCGACAGATTATTAGTCTTACCAAAAGGCCAAATCAAAAAGAGCTGAACAATGTCTTGTAGGTAGCAATGAAAATGGCGAAGAAGGAGATGACAGCAATGAAGGAGATGCTTCTTTTATGTTGTATTGTCCAAAGCGTGAGCCAATATTTCCACCTGAACTCCAATTGAGTTCCATTTATGATGAGCAACATTTGGTATTTTGTGGAAAGAGAATGACCTGGTATCGTCCAACTTGCCTTGAAGAATTATTACTTTTGAAAAGTAGTTATCCACAAGGAAAGATTGTTGTGGGAAACACAGAGTTAGGTGTAGAAATGAAGTTCAAAAATTGCGAATATCCAGTTATGATTGTACCCACCTCAGTTCAAGAACTTACAAGCATATCAGAAATGAGTAATGGAGTAAAGTTTGGGGCATCTGTTACATTGTCCAAAACGGAAGAAATGTGTCAGAGGATGATTGCAGCTCATCCTCATTGGAAGGTTCAAGTGTTTGCTGCTGTTTTGGATATGATGCAATATTTTGCAGGCAAGCAAGTGAGAAATGTTGGAGCACTTGGGGGTAATATAATGACAGGAAGCCCAATTTCAGATCTGAATCCAATTTTCATGGCTGCTGGTTGCATGCTAGAGGTAGCTGGTCCATCAGGAATAAGAAATATAAAGATGGATGGAAACTTTTTCACTGGTTACAGAAGAAATGTCATCCAGCCTGAAGAACTTCTTTTGTCGATAACGCTTCCCTTTACAGATGAAAATGATCATTTTAAAGCTTACAAGCAGTCCAAAAGAAGAGATGATGACATTGCTATCGTTAATGCAGCTTTCAAGTTGAAACTGATAGAAGGAGTTATTGACAACATCACTATTTGTTATGGTGGAATGGCTCCCACTACCATAATGGTCCATAAGGCAATGGCATTTCTTAGAGGCAAGAACTGGTGCTCTGATGTAATGGAAGAGGCGTTTGGCAGGTTGATTGAAGATGTACCATTAGCACCAGATGTTCCTGGTGCAATGGTGCGCTATCGACAATCACTTGCGCTGAGTTTCCTTTTCAAGTTTTATATCAGTGCTAGTGCTTCACTAGATTCAACGATGTCAACAATCCGTAAAGATACACTGAGTGCAATTGAGCCATTGAGGAAAGGAGAATTGAAGAGCCATCAGTTGTATGAACGCAGAGTTGACAGTGAGTCAAAGTTTGCTGTTGGTGCACCACTTGTGCATACCTCAAGTCTGCTTCAAGCTACTGGAGAGGCAGTATACTGTGATGATATGCCTAAATTTGAAAATGAGCTCTATCTAGCTTTTGTTCTTAGTACAAAAGCGCATGCTTATATTTTAAGCATTAATGCAGATGAAGCATTGCAGATGGATGGTGTAGTAAACTTTGTTTGTCATAAAGATCTTAGCAAAGATAATAATAAGTTTGGCTTGACAAATGTTGTAGATGAAGAGGTATTTGCATCAGAGAAAGTCAGTCATGTAGGCCAAATTATTGGGACCATCATTGCTACTGATCAAACGTCAGCAAAAAGAGCAGCAAAGGTGGTGCAAATTTCATACAAAGAGCTGCCAGCCATTGTAACAATTGAGGAAGCTATTAAGGCTGAGTCCTTCCATGTAAAGCCTGTAGAACTCGCGAAAGGGTCAGTTGAGGATGCATTCAAGAACTGTGATCATGTTTTAAACGGAGAAATGAGAACAGGAGCACAGGAGCAGTTTTATTTGGAGACACAGGCAACAATAGCTGTTCCCAAAGGTGAAAATGGTGAAATGGAAATTTTTTCATCTACACAAAATCCAACTTCCACTCAATCAGTTGTCGCTAAAGTGCTTGGTGTACCTGCAAATAGAATTGTTTGTCGTGTGAAAAGGATTGGTGGTGGATTTGGTGGAAAGGAAACAAGATCCATTCCAATATCTGCCGCAGTAGCAGTTGCTGCCAACAAGGTAAATAATCTATTAAATGTTTCGTATCATTTCACTTGTAATTTTGATAAACAACTTCAAATATCTTCCTCCGTAACTGTAGGTTGGTAGACCTGTGAGAATAATGCTTGACCGTGATGAAGATATGCTGATATCTGGAACCAGACATCCATTCTATGCGAGTTACAAGGTTGGTTTCAACAAAGATGGTCAAATCAAAGCCTTTGAGGTGGATTTGTACAACAATTGTGGTTGGAGTCTTGATCTTTCATTGGCAGTTTTAAAACGGGGATTATTTAGTTGTGCAAATGCTTACTTTATCCCCAATGTGAAGACCAGAGGATATTGTTGTAGAACGAATTTGGCTTCAAATACAGCTTTCAGAGGCTTTGGTGCCCCACAAGGTTTGTACCTGTCTTCTGAGACTGGCGATAATGAGGTAATTTCGTGTGTAATTTTCCAGGTATTGTAGCTATATCGTTGTTATTGATAACAGGGATGATGGTTGGTGAAAACATGATGAACAATGTTGCATTATTTCTTGGCAAAGAAGTTGAAAATGTAAGACAGAAGAATTTACTGAGCCAAGGACAACTGACCCACTATAACCAGGAAATTGAGTCTGAGACCTTAATTAATTGTTGGAACGAATGCCTGAAGCAAAGCAGTTTCTACCAAGTGAAAGAAGAAGTTAAGAAATTCAATTCTGAAAATAAATGGAAAAAAAGAGGAGTGGCAATTGTTCCGACTAGTTATGGCATTTCATTCACGCAACTGTTTTTAAACCAAGGAGGTACGCATTGATCTGATTTTTTTTTTAATCGAGGTATTTTGACAGGGAATGAATGAAATTTGCTATTTTTTAGGGGCACTTATCAACGTCTACACTGATGGTTCTGTGCTTTTGAGCCACGGAGGAGTTGAAATGGGACAAGGTTTGTACAGTAAAACGATCCAGATTGTAAGCGAAACATTGAAGGTTGATGTTTCAAAGATTCATGTTTTGGAAACTGCAACAGATAAGGTGCCAAATACATCTCCAACAGCAGCCAGTTCAGGTTCAGATATAAATGGTATGGCTGCATACAATGCATGCCTTGAGATTAATAAGAGATTAA
>RQOL01000865.1:0-57624 GCA_013076295.1 Sanderia malayensis | reverse complement strand
TAAGTTTGAAAATATGGCCTTGTGGTTTCTTATAAATGGATTCTTATAACAAAAATGGGTGTATTTAAACTCCTGAAATGCAATAAATATGGCTAAAGAAACGTTGAATCCTACTAAATAGCAATTCCTGATCTCTTTGAGACAACCTTCAATTATCTAGGACAAATGGTTCAAAAGTTTGGGTCTCAGAAGTCCTGCAACCAATGAATAGCTTTATGTATCATCCACAAAACCATGGATGCAAATTTCAACTTGAAATTCAATGAAATATGATTTATAATTGCAATAGCCAATAGCCAATCGCTATCCCATGCACATTAAACAATTCAATTTTGAATTATTTCTAATCCGCAAGATACCTGTGCGTACAAATTGGCCCTTTACAGTGGTCCGGTAACAATTTACTGGACAAATTGGTTGGTTAAGAATACGTCATTGAGATAGATGATTAGAAAACTTGCAGCTACAGCAAATCTGAAGGTAAAATATAAGCAAAAACGAAAAATTGCGCTCATCCCTTATAAGCGCTAGATTCCCAACCTTCGCGAGAGCTCATGGAAGTCCAACACCTAAACTCCTGGGTGTTGGGCGTCCATGAGTTCTCGCGAGTACATATCAGACGAAGTCTAACTCTGGAGCATCATGGCGGAGCCATATGGAAGTCCAACACCTAGACTCTTGGGTGTTGGACGTCGATGAGTTCTCGCGAGTACATATCAGACGAAGTCTAACTCTGGAGCATCATGGCGGAGCCATATGGAAGTCCAACACCTAGACTCTTGGGTGTTGGACGTCGATGAGTTCTCGCGAGTACATATCAGACGAAGTCTAACTCTGGAGCATCATGGTGGAGCCATATGGAAGTCCAACACCTAGACTCTTGGGTGTTGGACGTCGATTAGTTCTCGCGAGTACATATCAGACGAAGTCTAACTCTGGAGCATCATGGTGGAACCACATGGAAGTCCAACACCTAGACTCTTGGGTGTTGGACGTCGATGAGTTCTCGCGAGTACATATCAGACGAAGTCTAACTCTGGAGCATCATGGTGGAGCCACTGAAAACCAAAGGCTTTGTTTGCCCAAAAATTGGGCTCTCACTTCAAACGACAACAACCTAATCTCTCACCCAGCATATTGACCAGGCTATGTGCCTGGTGCGGGGTTCGAATCCGCGACCTTCGGTCTGCCACACCGACGCCTTACCAACAAGGCTAACCAGTCACATTTTTTATGGTGTCGTAAGGTCTATTCTTTAGAAGTTTTTTAGGCATCTATAGTATTTGTATAGTGTTAATTCATTGAATTGACAAAAAGTGGAATGCCGCTAATTAGCCTCGGAATCACCCTCTGATCACTTTGAGGCAATTTCTCAGCTCTCTTGTCAGCTCTCTAGGACAAATGGTTCAAAAGTTTGGGTCTCGGAAGTGCCGCAACCAGTGATTAACTTCATGATCATCCATGAAAGCAGTCCATGCATACACTCATTTTTTATACCGAAACTATGCATAATCGTCATACCATGAGTGTGGCTTAGCTTTATTTATTTTACGAAAAGTTTCTAGCAAGTTTCTTAACACCCAAAACCTAGTTGTCCACAATTTATCGTCCTTCTCTTTATCTTTTGTCACTGCCAAACATGAGTTGGGATAGAGAAGCAAAAGAAATGCAAATTTCATCGCAAACAACTAAAATATCTCTTAAAATGTAATTGGGAACAAAAAATCAAAACTAAACACGTTACACAACATAGAAAGTTTCTTAACTTTTTTAGTCACACGAAATATACCAAAGTTGATTAAGTTTTGAAATCATGGTCCTACGGTTTTTTTATAAATGGTTTCTTATAACAAAAATGGGTGTAATTTTTGAACTTCTATTTTAGGATCTTCCTTTGCTATCTGAATCTTTGGATGTCACCTTTACCAATAGTAAGTATTTAACACCAAACTTGTTAATAGTAAGAGTGAAATATACAGTAAAAGCTCTATTTAGCTCTTCTCTCTATGAAGCCCCTTTCTCTAATAAGCCCCTGTTTCAAAATGAGATTTGAATGAACCTTTTCTCTCTATTAAGTACCCCTTTTGGCATTTAAATTATGATGAAGTTGCGATGGATTAAATCATAGAAGCTCATGAAGTTATTTGCCAGCTATAGTCAACTCTCGCTTTATGGACATATTGATATTATAGATATCCTGATATTACGGACACAATAAAAACCCCGACTGAAGATACGAGGGAATGGTCGCACAGACTCTTGCTAATACGGGAATTATGGACACCACATGTTGTCCCAATTGAACACATTCACGAAATTAACCGGCTTTGCTTTGATGCACTTAATTTCTTACAAACGCCCCAGTAAAATTAAACTTCACAGAACTACAATTCTATATATATGAATTGTATGTTTGCTGTTATTTGTCAAAATTAACCACTTTTAACCGAAAATTTCTTTTCCCCACCCCACTATTACAGAGTCTTGTTATTGCTGACACAAAACATTGTTCCTAATGGTGTCCGTAACAGCGAGAGTTGACTGTATTTTGCATGACAATTTTCTGAAGTTTATTCGAGAGTTTTATTAAGCATTAACAATAACCCCCTCTTTAATAACCCCCCTCTGGAACCTCAAATATAAACGAAGCCCCGTCTGGGTTTAATAGGGCTTCCACAGCACATCTCTTTCAAGTTCTTTTATGAATTTGTTGTTGCAGAGGAAATTTGCAGAGGTTGTGAGGATAGAGTGATACTCTGTTGAAGGATGTTTTTGAGGAATTTCCCAACCTTCCAATAAATTTGGATGTGAAGACTCACAATGAAGAGCTAATGTTGTTGGTAAGTTTAAAGTTATTTTTTTTGTCTGCCCATTTGTATTAAATCTTTTATGAATAGTCACCTCTAACAACATCTTTTTTAATTAGCTTTTTTCTATAATTTATTTCTTCTTGATTATCTGTTAACATATTTTAGGTCCATAAATGATTTGTGACTATGAGAGGAAGCAGATTACCGTGTGGGGAAATGTTAATGCTAAAACAACAGAAATGCTGCACAAACTGGTGAGTTTATTTACTGTGTCTTCTTTGCTCCAATTAACTACCTTGAATCTATAGTCTGACCATATGACACTTTGTTTAAATCATACTAGAATATGTGCAAATATTGTTAGGTCTTTTACTCATATTGTCTTTCCTTTCCTTGTTAGGATGCAGATATACCTTTGCTGTTTTCATTCAAGAGATGTATCTTGCTGTTGCTTGCATTTTACACTGGTTTCTTACCATTTCTTCCTATGAAAGAGAGCTATCTAGAAGTTATCATGCCCTCGCCCTTTTTGAGGTTTGTTTGCATTGTTTCGAAAAATAAACGTGTGAAAAAATACAAATGTGTGAAAATTCCCACAGGTACTTGCCAAGGTATCTGTGTCAAGCCTCACAAAGCCTTGAAATACTAACCAATTTAATTTATAATTGATGCTTCTGTCGTTTTTAGATGGAGAGATTTAATGTCGAGCAGAACGCAGCGTTTCCTCGTTCGAGTTGTTGATTTGTAAGTTTTTATGAATCTGTAATTATTAACAGCTCTATGTTTAATTGCCAAGCTATTCCAGCTCTATGTTTAATTGCCGAGTATTGCAATTAGAAGATGGCATTAGCTTTACGCCTATCACTGGCCAATCTCACCAGGTAATCAAGCTAAGCTGGTGCAAATCTTTTCAACTTGCTTGGAAACCTTGGCTGTATTTTTGTCAATTCTGTCAGTATTGTGACTCCAATCTGGGCTTTTGTGGCCCGTTTATGACCAATTTGGTGGCATTAGTTTTTTGTATTTTGTGAGAGAGCAAACAATCGAAAACTTAATTGACTTTTTTAGTGTCTTCATGAATTCATGGTTATTTAAGCATCTGGAACGACGAGGAATCAAGGTAAGATGCTCAAATATTTCATTCTTAGTACAGTCAACTCTGTCTAATTCGAACAGCCTGAGGAAGCGTGAAAATGTCCGAATTACAAAAAATTCGAATTACAGAGGTTTGATTGATAAGAATTGGTTCATTAGTGATCCTTGAAGGGATGGAGAAGTTCGTTTGAATTAGATAGAGTTCGAATTACACGAGTTTGAACTATGCAGATTTGACTGTATCAGTAAATTTGTCGAGATTTTGCTGAGCGCTGTAACATATTGCCTTGCCTTTTATCGTTCAGGTCTTTCTGTGGGTTTTGAATGAAGATCAGGATTTCGAGAGGGCGTTTAAAAAACTTGGGGCTGCAGCCGTCATGACCGACTACCCCACCCGACTTACGGAGTACCTCAACAGAGACAAGAAGAACAGCTGACTAACCGACTCAGCTGACAGCGAAACGAGGCTGTCAGAACCACTCCTTCAACAGCAACAACAACAACAACAACAGGAACGAGAATGATGTAGCAAATCTATATGGGAATGTATCATTTCCACACTTTTTAATTATAGATCGGGTATTCTAATATGACAATTTGAAAATATTTAATTTAAGCTGGTACGATCAATCAATCAATTAAATCACGGATTTGAACAATATTTTATGAAGAGTATCAAGCACATGGATTCACTGAAAATATTATTACTACAATTATACACCCTATGTGCATATGTAATACGAAATATACCTACGCCTACGTTATAGGTATATAAGCAATTATATAAGCAGTAAAAACAAAATCAAAATGTTTGCCTGCAGGCATTTTGCTTAAGAGCTCTCTTGACAAAGTGAAATGTTTGGCATGAAGCAATGCCTTTGTTTTCTTTTTCGTTTTATGCCATGAAATTCTAATACCGTAATTATTCGAGTAATCCATACAGGCCTAATGATCAATGCGAAGCTTACGTGAACAGATCAGACGTATCATAGCCCTGCCGCTAATAGAGTTATATTTCCGCGAAGATAAGACGCCAACGAAGTTTTGCTGTATTAAGAATTGCGATTGCTGATAAGCAGCTTTGTTTGGCTGCGATTCTCAAGAATGACAATAACCGAGGCAGAAGCCAGGTCAAATGATCAATGCCTCTGATTATTGGGCGTAATGGCATTTTCGCCTAATCAGTTTAGGCTTAAATCTCAAATTAGCAATTAGTACGTGATTTCGTGTGTGAGTATTTCACGAGGATAATGCAAAGCACCTTGGGCGTTGCCTGATCTAATCTAATATTCTGCTTCAATCTTTTGCTTGAATTGACGGAGACACTTGACAAAGGGCAGACAGTTCGTTCGGATGCCCTCTTGGCTGGCATTGCGTTGCGAGTTGATAAACATTAGTATCGCTATTTTCCTGCTAATCAAACAACATCCGATTACTGTTGGTCTTGAGTATTCGTGTAAAAGCTGGCGTAGGAAATGGGGAACAAAGAATGAGAAGTGGGACTTTCAAACACCAGATTTCTTGTTTATTCGGCAATTTTAGCACCTTTTAACAATCGAATGTTTTTGAAAAACAATCAAATTCTTAGCGTATCATAGAACATTCATATTTCAATTTTTAAAACGTTTTATTTCTTGTTAAATAAGCAATGTTTCATTTTTATGGTCTTATTCTTGATATTACTGTTCCATAATTTATCATTATCGCAATAAGGTTGTGTTTCGGGTCCTTCCCCGCATGCTTGTTGTTTCCTGAAGTTCTCAGCTTCATTTCTTTCAAGCTTGGTCATTATGTCGTCCGGAAAACACAAGAATGACTGTAGGAACACAATGCGATTTCCTCTTTTTCCATAAAAGCTTCGTGACGAATTGGATGTGTTTTGTTGTTTTTGCATTCCCGGCATTATGGCCAATACAGACTGATTAAATTCTTAATCAATTGCCAACAATATTGCCGTGGGCGTGTGGTGTGCTATTTTCTAAAAAACTTTTTCTCATTTTGCTTTTTCGCTTCTCGTTATCAGAGGTCTCATTGACTTGAGGATTATAACACACTGCTGAACAACTGTGCACTCTAATCAATTCCTCAATTTTGCCTTGATAACCGAAGAAGCACTAACTTCGAGGTGCACGGCCACCCAATAAATCTGGTGGTCAAGACGATGAACTTATTACTAAAAATCGTTTATCTTTTCTTCCTCATGCTGCCTAGCCAATGCATCGAGAGAGGTAAGCTTGCGTAACTCTCCTCACATTGCTTTTACACGACTTGTATTGCATACTATGAATCCGATTTGTGTTTTTCTCCGCCAGCCAGCTTTCCCTGTTGTGTTAAAAATTGTTAAAATGTTTTATCATAATCCATCCATACAGCTTGAAAATGGCTGTCCCAAACTATTTGCCATCATTGCACTTTACTTCCACGTTAAGCTACATGCATTGTGTTATTGTTCAGACCAATGTATTCGTCTTTAACATATATTTTACATTTCGTTTCTATATGTGAGTACAACACAGAGTTACAATCACTGCATTTTCTTGGGGATTCCCTTGGGTATTTCAATAACAAAACAACGACAACATGTTTTTACTGCAAACATTTTGTTAACAGATAAGTAATCGTTTGAGTCATTGCCATGAATAGTGACAAAGATATCAGATCAAGATCCATAACTAGAATAGATATGACTTCGCGTAACGAAATCGCGTTTCACAACCACAATTTCGATTTAGGTATTGCTAATAAGCATAGTTGCATGACGTAATCACATAATTGAATCTCAACTGCAGCTAACTTTGAAGTTTTTGATAATTAACGCGACCTGATTTGATTCGCTCCTCGCTTATCTATAGAGTTAATTTGGCTGCTTTTCAGGGATCCTATTGCAACATTACAGTGGCTTGTGCATTTCAATACGAAATGCAACAAACAGGCTGGATCTTGGCGCAGACTGCACAGAAAGGTTCCAGTGGACAAAGTACCACAGCATAATGCACGTACGGGACCGGATTGTGTGTGACACCAGAACAAACAACGACAATGCAAAGTTATACCTGAAAAACAATTGCAAGCATGCCTCCGCAGTTTTTCGCTTCACTGCCAACATGTCCCTGCAACACGTAAAGAGTGGAAAATGCTTGCATCCATATTGGGGATGCCCTGTGCCAGCGAAGGGGGAAGACATTGTGCTACATGCTGCATGCGACGAACCAAGATTGCAGTTCGAGCCAATCACAGGTAACCAGTAGTAACCAGAACAATAGCAAAACTGAAGACTTAACAGTTGAGCAGTCTACTCCTCAGTCGACTATTCAGAGTTAATCACACCGAGGTTCTATCCTTTTCATACTGACTGCATGTTGCTATGGTTAGCATGTATATGATGCCTTGTTGATTTGTTTGCAGAGAATACAGAGTGCCGTGCAATTTACCCCTACTGCAATGCTGTTGCCAATCGCCCTGCATCAGCATCACCGAACTGCTCGACAGTGGAGTTAATCCAAGGACTCGGTAAGTTGTCTTTAATTTCATGTTCTATGCCATCTCAGATTGAGATTGAAATGCAAGTTAAGATTAAAGATTTCCTTGCCGTTGATTTAATTGAGCTGTGTTCACTTTACTGTACCACATTGAACTGTTTGTAATATTTGCTAATCTCTCTGAGAACGTTGTCTTCTTTGTAGACTCACTACATTGCGTCCCTGTGCCTCACTCGTTTTTGCTCGCTCGTGTTGAGCGAGTTACGAGCGAGGCACTGGGACGTAATGTAAGGAGTGATGCACAAAGGAGTCTATCTCCTTTGTGCATCATGACAGTCTCTCCTTTCCTCTTGCCATGTCGAGACTATCGTGAGCTTGCTGCTTATGACATTACACGCATTTTTTTTAAAAAGAAACCCTCTATAAGAAACTGACCCCTAAAACGCCAAAAAATTAAGAAACGGTAGCACTACTTTCCGTCAAACTTAAGAAACAGCTAAAGCTTAACAAATGAATAAACAAATAAAATAAAATACAAAGCAGCTACCGGTCAATTCTTTTCGATGATTAAAACATTTGCTAGGTATTTTGGAATGTTTTTGTTCTATTACAGTTATATTCACATTGAATTGTGGTTTTTTTGCATTTTCTACCTATTTAGCGGCTTTCAGGCACTTTCAAACATTTAAGAAACGTTTAGTAAACTGAGTACTACTTTGGATGGGTGTATCTGATTTGTTTTTCTTCCTCCACAACAGAATGGCACTGGGTGTACATAATAATCGTTGTGGGTAGCAGCATTGTTATAGTTCAAGGGGCCGTAATTGTGTGCATATACTCAAAGATGATGAAATCAAACAAGAGGCAACAACAACAACAACAATACCCGACATTTGGAAGTGGCACAAAAGGAAATCACTCCGTTTCATGCGCTGAGTCTGAAGGTGTCAGAATGCTAGGCATCACATCTGCCATGTCTGACGAAGCTCAAGCAAGTTTGAGGTTCAGTGAATATTCGGACTTTTCAAGTGTTTCAGATGATCAGGTATTAAGTTAGCACATGAATTTTTTCATTCGCGACTGCAGTATTTTCCCAGATATGTTACATCTGAAACTTCTGTAGCATTGTAGATCATGGCTCACAGTTTAAGAGATTTTGTTCGTACCTATAATAGAAGTCCAGAATTGCGCATGCTCTGCTACTGCAGTACGATAAAAGCCCGCATATAAGAACCTGTAAATTTTCCCTCCAGCCTATTGTTCCAAGACAAAGGCTATTGTTGCGTCTATTGTTTTCAGCAGCCACCCTGAAGATTCTTAATCCATTGGTTCTTATATGCGGGTTTTTACTGTATTGCATTGCTTTTGGGCGAAAAATGATCGGACACTCTTGGGACACTGGGCTCAAGGCTTCATTGAGACGCCAGACCTGCAGAGCTGCAATGCACTTAATACAGCACTTGGCACGTTAAGGGCAATGCCCTGCAGCTAGAGTACTCTGTAAGGAGATTCGTCAGTGAAGACATTTTGTCACTTCTTTCCTAGGAGACGTCCCAGCTTGATGAAAACGAGGTTGCTGAGGCAGGAACGGAATCTCAAGAGAGGCGTGCCTACATGAACATTGATTACAACAAGAATGCAAGGAAGAAACCAAAGTTGTCACAGCAACCACACCAGCAGGGTGGGAGCAGAAAGCAGGACGACTCGTCATCAAAGCGAACTTCGAAACTTGCAATTGATTTCTCGCGAATGCGAAACGTCTTCAAAGTAAGAAAAAGTTACACGTTGAACGATTTGGAATTGCTGAAACGAATTTCGATCGAGCGTCACGAATATGAGGAACCAATCAGTCCAAGTTCATTGAATTCTAGCAACACAGGTGATTCGAGCAGCTCTAGAGCTCAACCAAGACAGTCAGCGGCAACGAAAAGAACAGTCAATGGTCCGAACAACATTGCAAATTCTAAAAAGAATGAGTATATAGAACCAGACACGTCAAATGCAAAGAAAATAAGAACAAGAAGTTCCAGTGTGCCAGCAAAGATGGCGCCGCCAGAACACTATTTGAAACCGGTTTGTGTGGGTAGGGAACGAGGCTATAGTGCAGGCAACAAATTTCGTAAAACCTCAGCTGCTGCCTACGTTAACATTGAGCCTGTTTCGCCGGATAGGACCGAGAAGAATTTGTACGACATGCCAGAGTTAACGCAAATCAAGGAGCAAGAAGACACCACTGAACATCAACAAAACAATCATGTTTATCTCAAGATATTGGAAGACTGAGTTGAAGAAAGTTAGCTTGGTGGTTGTTAGATGTCACGTTTCATGATGTTGCTTTTGTGGGTATTTGAAACCTTAAAATTATAGTTCAAGTAAAAAGTAAAGTCTAGATTAAAAAGTTGCAGCTAACTTGTAGTTGTCTGCAAGCTTTTGTTGCATCAGTGCGTGAAGTTATTGATGGGTTATTGATCAACTGTATGAATTGCTTTTTTTAACAATCTGCTTCAATGTTGTGTTGTGTTTTCTGTATATTTTTATCACTTTTTCTATTTTCGTACCATCATGAATTATGTAGCGGTGTACTGTATAGAATACATTTGAATTGTTTTTATTTAAATATGTCACAGCTGTTCGCTTTTTGTCAAGATAAATGCATTAAATTGGTGAAAATTGTTCAGTTATAAGCAGATATGTTTTTACACTTTCACAAATTTAGAACAAGAAACAAGCAAATTGAAGCAAGATGGTGTGACGACTGACGTGAAAAAATTCGTTGCGAATGTTTGGCAGCAGACGGTTACTATGTGGTTACCTGGGTGAGTTCACCTGCTCCAATTGGATTCGAGGCTGCCAATGTTTCTTCATTCATGGCGAACGCTGAAAGCAAAGCAAATGTTTTGACGTGGTTTCTTTTTTCACTGCTTCGACGTGAAGGAATTTAGTTGAAGACGTTACTCAATTAGTTTTGCTGTGGCATTTTTTCATTTGGCTCTGCCAAGCGACCTGCTTTGAAGTAAATTACAACAATATAATTATGTTGGCAACGGGGCCTCACCTCCACTACTTTTGGACCTAAAACTTCGATTTGAAAGATCTGATACTTTTGAAAACCCCGGAGGAATACCTTAATTCTTTTTGTAAATATGTCTGATTCAGAAGACGATGACGGATCGAAGGATAGACAAATAAAAGTCACTTTAGTCGGCGATGGAACTGCAGGAAAGGTAATAATTGTTGTTGTTTTGTTTGTTTCTTGTTGTTTTTGGAAAGTTAAAGCTTTAGATTCATTATATAATACAATCTTTTTAGACTTCAATATGCATGAGGCTATCTCAAGAACAGTTTGGAAAAGTATACAAGCAAACATTGGGGCTCGATTTCTTTCTAAAAAGAGTTATTCTACCTGGTAGATATTATTATTACTTTGTATTTTTATCACATTCTGTATTTTTAGATGAATGTAGACTGTGGAAACCTCATTGGAAGTTATTTAATGCAAGTATATTTTTTTTCAGGCAATGTCAATGTAACATTACAGGTCTGGGATATTGGAGGACAGCAGCTAAGTGGAAACATGCTTGAAACATATCTGTTTGGTGCACATGTATGTATCAGTTGGTTTTGCTGCAAGATTCAGCAATTAACTACAGAAATGTATTCATTATATGTTGCATCTATACTTGAAAATATTGAATCTATGCTTCGGAATCATATATTAAGAATATATGCTGAAGAAGCATAGATTAAGAATCTATGCAGCTGAAGAATCATAGATTAAGAATCTATGCAGCTGAAGAATCATAGATTAAGAATCTATGCTGAAGAAGCCTATATTAAGAATCTATGCTTAAGAATCATAGATTAAGAATCTATGCTGAAGAAGCCTATATTAAGAAACTATGCTTAAAAAGCATAGATTTTGTGCACATGTTGAATTGTTAGTTTCTGGTTTTTCAGGCTGTTCTTCTCATTTATGATGTGACAAATCACAGCAGTTTTGAAGACATTCACGATTGGCTTGATGTTATCAAAAGCACACTTACCAAGGGAAAGAAGCTTCCTTATCTGGCATTAATAGGAAATAAAGGTGATCATCTTAATTTCCCATTACCATCTGTGATTTGTGTGTCTTAAATAAAATAAGATGCAACCTTATCTCTGAATATTTGTTAATGCGATAATTGTAGTTTGTAGTTTGTTGTATTTGTTAATGTGATAATTTTAGTTTGTGAATGTACTCATTTTAATGGGGTATTGTTTATAAGAATATTGAAGCACAAGTTCTCTAAATTTTAAGAATAATGTAAGAACAAAGCCAGGTTCAAGTGTCACCAGGACAAAAAAGTGTTCCTTATCTGAATTTTGTCAAAAGCAAAACAAGGGTTGGTTAAAATTACCTCAAGAATAATTTCAGGCTAAAAATTGAACATTTTACGAATATTCAAACTTGGTAAAAATAATAATACTTCTGCATGCTTTGTGAAAGCAACTCGCATCTTAATATCTGTACCGTACCCACTTTATTGCTTGACGTTCTCATGTTGCAACATCTTTTGTTACATTACCATCTTTTTTTATACTGTAGTTGATTTAGAGCATATGCGAATTGTTAAAGCTGATAAACACACAGAGTTTGCATTGGAAAATAATTTACATAGGTTTGTAATAAAACTTTTCCAAGATATGTATATTCAATGTCTCTGTGACTACTTAGGAGCAAATTCACCAATCCATTTGTCAACTATTTTCTTTTTGTTTTTAGCTTCTTCTTGTCAGCAAAGACAGGTGATCAGGTATGTTTGTTGCATGTATATATATATGTATATATACGAAGGAGAAAGGAGTCAAGAGACTAAACTCTGTATCTCAACAAGCATGTTTCGTTGTTTCCCACTCATCAGGAGATATACGAATATATGTTTTTATGTATGTATGTATGTGTATGTATGTGTATATTTTACCGTAATGCTTTGATTAAATGCCACCCTTCTTTTAAATGCCCCCTTGAATAAAGGCCTCTTATTTTAAATTTTGTTCAATAAATGCCCCCTTTGTTAAACGCCCGAGAGTTTAATCAGAGTTTCACGTGTGATGATTTCAAGTGTGATCATCATTAGATGTTTATTAATAAACGCCTCCCTCTTTTAAACACCTCCCTCGAATAGACTCCCCCTGAAATATAAAAAAATTAATTAAAGCATTACGGTAGGCAGAAAGGAAATAATCACTAAGCTAAATGTTTCATCTCTGCAAGCTTTTTTGTGAAATAGTAACTGTTCAGGGACTGTTGATAAGTCATAATTTTGATTCCGATGTTTGTGAGTTAGATAAGAGGAATCAAGTCTAACTTATCAGCATCTCTTGAAGAGTGATTCATATTCACAAAATAATCGTAGTAGCGGTGAAATCTTTGGCTTGATGATTTTCTATTATCTGCCTATTAAACTCTACCATTGTTGTGTATTGAGCACTGTTACCGCACTGGTATTACGGAAAGTCAAAGGACTAACTTCTATGCATGCATGCATGCATCTATCTTTGTTCCATACATTCTCTTTTAACCACCCTTACTTCTTACCCCCCTTTTCAGGAATAGAATTTTGTTAAGTCCCCTCTCTCCATTTAAGGTCCCCTTCAAAATTTCAACGGTGCTAAAATAAGTAAACTTGACAAAAAGCGGAGATTTGATTCATTGGTCATTCAACAGTTCTCCTCATCAATACCAAAATATTCATTCATGTACTGCAGATAAAAACATTGCAGATTTCGTTGAGTAATGTCTTTCAGTTTTGTTCTTATCATAAATTTTTATCAAACTTCCTCTAAATTTAGCCTTCCCTCTCCTATCTATAAGCCTCCTTTTAAAGTGCTTGAAAACAATCAGCCCCGGGGGGCTTATAAGTGATTTTTCGGTATTGATCTATGATGCATGTATGTATATATGTGTGTGTATAAATAGCATTGTAAATCTCGTTGTTGTACGAGCCAAGACGCCATGATTAACACGCAAGGACCAATATACCGGACACTGTGCGCTTTTGCTCTTGATATTAACAACTGAAGTTGATTGCCTCTGCCGTGCCTGTTAATTGTATTATTCTCTTTTGTTCTGCAGGTCGAATATTGTTTTCAGAAAATTGCCGCGGATATACTTGGTATAAAATTGTCGAAATCCGAAGTGGAGCAGACGTCTGTATCCTTTTTGTGACAGGTCATGGTTGCCTTTTCCCAATCTCTGTTTTTCTTCTCTTCTTTTAAAACCACTTTGCCCAAGTGAGATTCCTGATCCTGTTACACCTCGTCCTGCTCTTTTGTGTCCGAATTGTCAAGTGTCCATAACTGCATCCATTCAAACGATGTTTTTCCTCCTGCGGACTTTGTCGTTAATGACATCATCATCATCATCATCCTTGTCAATCACGTTCTGTTTGAGCGATGTATCGAGAATAGAATTTTATTCGATTTATTTGAACGTACGTATACACAAGATCTCGATCCTATTGAGAAATTTTGTTACAATTAAAATCAAAGGAAAGGGTTTGGGCTTGTATTCTTGATCGAAACTACATATGCGACTGGAACCCGTATCTAAGATTAAGTCATATACAGTGAAATCATTTCTTTTCCATCAGCAACAATCACAATGGATTATTTTGAGCAAAAAACCATATGGCTACACTAAAATTTTCAGGCGTTCTTTGCAAAAATTAAAATGTTTTAGGTTACTGAACATTCATCAAAGTGCAATGTTGTGCTACGAATAACATTTATAACATTGATAGATAAATATAAATAGATAATATGACCACATAAATAATATACGATGGTCATTAGTGCATTTTTTCGGAAATTTCTCCATGAAATTTTGAGTATCTAAATTTTTTACATTTCTTATGTTTCAAAAATCCAATACTGAACTTTTATAACTCTTTGGCGAGCTACTGTTTTCTCATGAAAAACTTTCTCGTGTAAAAAGAAAGTGTAACATGCTTGAAATTCAGTTATTGTCCTTGACTACGCTTCAGCGTGTTGTGAAAGCAGAAATAGTTCACTACAATAACTCACAGACTCCAGTCAAGCAAGTACAGAGTCAATCAAAGAGCTCATTCTGTGTTTTGCAATGAAATTAACTCACTGAACGTCTTACAAGATCATTGCCTTGTTATGAAATATTGCTTTATGAAGCAACTCTATACAACTGTATGTGCACATCTAGGGATTTGACTTCTGTCTCGCTTAGTTAGATAAGCAGAATGGACAGATATATGTGAATTGTATTGTTTTGAACACTTTTAACGATTCATTTCTTATTTCCTTTGGTTTCCTCTTAATTTAAAGTCAAACATCTAATTTGCATTTCATAGGAGTGGCTGTATGATTGTATATATATACATATATAAATATTATCATATGCGTAGTTTGTTGGTTGAGAATTTTGCACAAGCAGATGAAACGCGTTCCAAAGTTGCAGTCGTTTTCAATAGTTTTTACTTTCAAAAATATTTTTACTCAATACTTTTTGTGAGGCCCTTTTCATGTCGGCCCTAAATGGCGTTAATTTTCGCCACCCGGCGTTAAAAGACCCAAAAATCTGGAACTTTTCTCGAAAAGCGGTGTTAGTTTTCTAACATTGATGTTCACCAGCGCACACCGTATCTTATTGCATAAAGGATGGTTACACACACTTTGGTTACACACAAATTGGCACAAATTGAACGTCAATAAACACCTTCAGAAGATGACATCAATAAGTTCCCAATTTTTTCTTTACTTGGTCTTTCAGCGGCGTAAAGCGGTTCTGAATGGCGTTATAGAACAAATTTCAGGAATGGCGGAAAAAGCCGGCGTTAAATTAAGGCCAGGTAAAAAGGTGCTGATCCGCCAAGTATACGGTGGCGAGTTTCGTTTCAGAATAAATTTATAACGTCCATACTGGCTCTTCAGGTTTGTTTAATTAGCGAATATACATATGCAACATCCTTCACGAGGGCATACATTACTTTTCACTTTTACTTCTTCAAATATCCAGACATATCTTCATAGATTAGCTGAAAAGTCTCAAACGGTGAGCTAGATGAATTTGCTGCACGTAATGGCAATTGTTTATTAACCAGCTTTTTAATGCATGACCTGACTGACTTCATAAATCCATTGCGGATATCTGTGTGTCATATCCTTAACAGATTTCGTCTGCCTTTTAATGGCAATGAGGTTAACAATCATATGTCGCTTACTTATTCAAGCCATCGATGGATAATTTATAGAGTATCAATCATGACTTTCGATGGTATTCTCAGAGATGTATTACGATAGTTATTTGCCTAATAGAACACAACACACCATCAATGGCGTAGATCAGTGGTTATTTCTAGGGGGGCGCATTGCTAAAATGTAGGCTGAATTTGGGGGGCGCAGCCCCCACACATTCTCTGTATTTGTGCTCTGCAAAATTTCTCGTTATCCAAAAGTTAAACTTTAAAGGCCTCATTTGTAAAGTTTCTGATATCCGTTGCATGCCAGATGTTAATTCTCGTATCGTCGGTGTTTTATTCAGTTGTTTCTATTCCTTTAAAGGTTTATAAACCATTGTTTGGTCTGGTTTGGTTTGTGTGAGCACGTTTTTCATATTTGCGCCAATGAAAACATGGGTGTGGTCACAAAAAACCACACCCATTCTAGAGGTTTTGCTTTTGGAGCCCCCCTTGTTAATTTTTTTAGAAATCACCACTGGCGTAGATAGGAAATGTTATAGGAGGGGGGGGGGGGAGCGAAAAATTCAGCTTTTCCGACAAAAATTTAATGAACAATTTTGTTTCTTCAAGACTATGAATATAAGATAAGGAAATTAGCTACAACTGAACGTAGACAGAAGATATTTATTTTCCGACAAGATCATAAATTTTCCGACAAAACGGCAGCTTAGCTCTACAGTCTACAGGGGTTTTTGGCCCCCTGACCTCCCTCTATTTACGCCACTGCACACCATTTGGCTTTCATTTGCCAATCTCAATTCAATAAAGTCAGAAAAATTGGCTAAATATCTTACTCATAATGGCTCCAATTATTTGAAGCCAGGTGGTTGCTGTTTGCTTGTTGTTATCGATGAATGAAATTATATAACCACCAAATATGCATTGTCTTCCAGCTATTGTTAGGGTAGAAATGTTTTTTTAATGAGTTAGGGAGTGTATTTTTCCCCATTGAATCAATTGAAAAATCATTCATCCATTTTAGAGAATAGGTGACATACTTAACTTGTTTGTTGCATAATTTTCTCTAGAAAAGGCCACGCGGGTGTTTGGAACAGAGAAGAATGCTCCCAGGCTACCTCACCTGTGACAATTGTACGATTTGAAGTTTTCATGTGTCTTCTCTTGTACAATTTTCAATCAATATTGTGTTTTTTAATAAGATTAGGACTGAGGGTAATGAATTATCATAACATAGTGTGTGTTTTATCGATCTGTACACAATATAACGGATCTCATGTGATATTTCAACTATAAGGCTATTTATAAAATTCAAAGATGAAAGGATATGACTATTATTTCATTCATTCATTTGTTGATTTTCGTACAAACCTAAAAGCAAATATACATTATTTCATTACTGCATATGCGATGCAGTAAATTAGAAGTGTTTGTTGGAAGCTTTGTTTCTTGGGTATATTACCCGTATTGATTGAATATGACCATTTTCGTCGTATTGTGTGACACCGTAAAAGGCATGCCTGTTGCTCCTCCAGAGTGGTAAAAACTCAGATATAGGCCATGTTCTTCATACGACATACTCGAGAGCAGAGACTTTTTAATTCAAACATCAACATATAATGTTTATATATCAATTTTACAGTAGCAAACTACCAACATGCAGTCTCTGTCTTCTATAACATCTTATTAATAACTCATCTATAATACATATGTAGTGGGGTCCATATTGTTAGTATATATGTCACTGTCACTCTGTACTGCCACTTAGCAAGGGTCATCATTATTTAACCTTCATGTCACTACGTGCTATCTGTAGCTACATAAAAATATTTGTGATACAGGTTATTTTAGATAATGCAAATTATCATGTTAAAAGAAAGGGAAAGATAAATTATATTAGGCCTACACATATGGAAGCAATTTCCTTCCCTGGACATTATTGATTAGGTTATTGCAATTTTTCACATTAAGTTGCTGGAATACGACACGAATGTACTATACTTTGGGGTGGCCACAATTTCAATTAGGAACCCACGTTCATGTTTATACCTTTAATGGGTATACTTTGATGAATTGCGTGGGCGCATGGCATGCTGGAGGAGATTGAGAGGGACCTGGGCCTACCTATAAATATATATGCTTCATCACGTACATATAGATTATGAATACTCTGGAGTGCTAGCTACAATGCTGTTGCTTATTCTTAGAGAAGGTCATTCGATATCTGTCTAATTTTGATTTATTTTTCGCGTATCTTCTATTTCTCCGGCACCTGTGCTTGACCAAACATCCTCTTGCTACTGGGTGACACATCAAACAAGGCATAAAACACGTGACAAGTCCCAATAATGTCCATCGCAACAAGCAGCCTTTGCTCGGTTCGCTACAATAACATGGATTGTAATTAGCGTTGCCTGTATCATCATCATCATCACCAAATACGTAGCAGGCACTCTTCACACATACCATGCACGTGCAGTAATCAATGCATTGTTCTAGCGAATTATCATCATAATCAAATGCACTCGGTGCTGTATTTGTACCGGCATCGTGTTCAATCAACAGTGTTGTACCGGATTGCGAAGAAAGCGAGTAATTTGTCGAATTTCGTCCTTCGCCATGACGGCTTGATGTTGATTTTGATAGATCTTCCAACAACGCTGAGCTCCCAGAACCGAGTTTTTCCCCGAATTCTTTCAACTCTCTCTCTGTGATTTTCCTACGAAGTGGCCATGAATTCACAGGCGTCAAAAGATGATGGTTTGGAGAGGACGATGAACATGTTTTTATTTTATCCTTGCTATTATCTAAACTCAAATATCCGTCATCTCTAAAACAAGCTGAGCCGTTTCCTTGCTGTCGACCATTTTCATTCACTCGCAAATTCTCTTTGTTTTTATTTTGAGTTCTTCCCAATGCTTCGAGTCCATGTTCCTTCAACGTTGCCTTTTCGTGTAAGTTATTACCGGCATCCTTGGTTAACAACTCTCTCTCGGTTTCCGTTGATATCATGTTTAATTTTTCCTTCACATAATACTTGAATGAACTTTCAAAAATATGTTTCACATATATCGCATCATATAATAATTATCTATTGATGGATTATCATAAAATTACCACAAACTGCCTCGCATGTACACGAAAATGTAACTTTGGGATTGTTGAACGTTTTTTCTTTTCCCTTTGTGATCAATATAATACGAGCAATTTTCTTTTTGCAGTGTCAATTCTATTGTCATTCACACGGTTTAATTTCTTTTCGCTTGTCCATACATAAAATAAATAAGGAAAACAAGGCCAATATCAACGACTATATTTACGCGTGACGTGTAACTTGAGGATTCTTCATAATAGCAGAATTCAATTCCTAACAATACAAATTCTCATCATTATCAAATTGCCATCGTTGAAATGAATTTACTCAATCAATTCCAATGTTGTAATCAGCGTCGTAAATGTCAAATAGCACAACCTCTTGTGTCGTCTTGTATTGTGAATGTATGTGTGTGTGTGACTGGATATGGAATGTTTTTTATTCCAACACGTGAGCAACGATGAGATTGAATGAAAATCTTAAAATCAATTCATCGGTCCATACAGCGTTTATAGATGAACACACCCCGAACGTCGATATTTCGCGAACCAATTCGCACGGTCGCTTGAGGTCGCTTGGACTTGGCTTGTGCGCAACTGATTTCTCCAATGGCGAACAGACTGACGCGATAGAAGACGAAGGCCTTTGCCTTGTGTTTTTATAAACAACGAAGTGATTAAGGAAGTCAAGGTATGTTGGCCTGCTTTACGTCGCGCAATTCATATCCGTTTTATAATTAAAGCGGTTGTAAGCATTATCACAGCTGCTCGCAATAGCGTGTCCGACCTCTTTGGGCCTGGCCTCAACTGGGACACACACACCCACCACACACGATTCTCAACAATGCAATGCGAGCAGCAGTTCTGTATTGCCAATTTAATCAGCATCTGCGGTGGAAGGCAATTTTATTAAACTGTGACGCGCGTCATTTATCATCGGAGATGCGTGTGGGCTTTCTTCTCGCGAGAAAATGGAAAGAATACACACCCGCTTTTGATAATATTAAATGTCACGTGTTCAGTCAGTGTTTATATGGCGAGGAACAAAGATCTGCCGATAAACGAGCTCAATGTGGGATCACGAACCTATTTGAAGTAAGAAATCCGGTTAATTGTTCTCTCTTCATTATCCGCTGCCTGTCTATAGCAACACTAAAGTAATGATCAAAAAGAGGCTGTGCTGTGCACTGTGCCAAATCAATGAAATGAACACATGATTTTAATGCATACTTTTTAAACTCAACGGCATTAATCACTTGTGTCGTCTTGATTATTTAATTAATTAGTAACTTCATTCATTCTACTACTACAACTTGTACATTAATTGACGCGCACATTTAGTTCTGCTTTAGTGAATCTTGTAGCACCTCATTGCATTACTAAGAAATATTTGACAATAGTTGATGGAATAAAATAAGACAAATGAGATGATGTTAGTTACGGGACTTTGTCACAGTCGTCATCATCATTATCAAAGGTCGTTGACTTGCCCATGAGTTTTACGTGAAACTTGGACCATCGTTTATAAAAAATAGTTGTTTATTTGGAGCTGTTATGTTGCCAGTATTGCTGACTATAATTTAGTTTTTAGTTCTTGAGTAGTTCTGGCTAAAAATAAATTAAAAAGACAGTCCTAGATGGCGCAGAATAACAGTACATACAATATAGATTCTGGACACTGAACTTACCAAGAATACATTCTGTTGAAGATTCAACTTCTCTCCAGTTGAAAGTTTTGCGGAAAAATCGAAGGAAAGTTTCTTTATGGATTTGTGGAGTTTGATAGTGTATTATAGCATTAACCTAGATTTATATATGCATGTTATGAGTTCAATTCAACTATATCTATATATACCCTTGTCTTGGATTCTCTCTGAAGCTTTTGAGCAGAGAAACTTTGAACAGCAATTATTATATATTGTTTATATTAATTCAGCTGCAACACAACAATTCTCAATCCATGTCAACTTCTGTTGACTTTTCCAATTTTTTTGATAATGGAATTTGTGCAAAAGATCACGGCTTCATGCAAGCCTTACGCAAAGAACAATGCAAGTACAAATCTGTTTAATTATGAATCGGGAATTCCATGATGATTCAAATCATGTTTGTTTTCAAATGTTTATATACGAAATAGCAAGAGAAAGGAAGAATCCAAATTTATTCAATTCGCACTCTTTTGCACAACTGTGCTATGAATGAATCTTATTGGGCCTTGAATCTTATTTTGCTTTTTATTCTTTGTGAGACTATTAATTTCTATAGCTTCATAATGCCAAGTTATTTCAACAGATATTCAAATATTAGCCTTTTCTAATTATTCCAGGCTTTATTTTGTGCCTTTCTTCCTGTACAGGTGCACACAACCAACAACACTGCCCAATTCATCCGTAGCGGTCTTTTGTTCATTAAGACTTTCGACCGACCAGGCTTACTAACCAGTTAACTAAATATTTACTCGAAACAGAAGACTGATGTTAATTCCACATGTCACGATGGCATTTTAACCATGGCGAATACCTTATACATGATGGACCCACTATGCAATTTGTACCTATTAGCTTTCTATCTTGAACTTCAGAGTATCCTCGATTCTATCTTAGTGATGCTTTATTGACTTAACATGGGGCCTTTAAAGCCAGTACCGCAACTGTTACTTACCTAAAAGCTTCGAGTCGTATTATAGAGAGGTGACCAATACTTGATGTGTTTTTTGCTTTTTCGTTATACCGTAAATCATCGAACAAGCCCCCACTCCCAAATAAGTCCCCTAGAGTAAACCCCCGTTTGGGGCTTATTGGAATGCAGAGGACGTCGAGTTTCCAAAGCCATAATAACTGATGATTGATTTAGAAAATGCTAGCGATGAAGAAATCGCTTTTGACCAACAAATGGTATTTTTTTGCAAAAACATTGAATATATTTGATTGCAGTTGTTCAGTTCTATAAAAGAAAAATACCTTCTTCATGACAAATGTTCAGAAAAAATGCCAACTTTCAAAAAAGCCCCCCCCCTCTCTCACATAAGCCTTCCCTTTCAATTAACTCCTTCCTTAAAGTTCGTTTTTGAAACTAAGGTTACGGGGACTTATTCGAGAATTTACGATATTTTTCATGCTGCAGTTATTAAAACTTAATTTATTTTTGGCTGAAGTTCTTAAAATTGCTGTAAAGGGGCTTTTGGAGTGGAGCTCAAATGGTGAGCAATCAATACATATATGCACATCCTGTCTGTCGACCCTATTGCTGTGACGTCATTACGATGGAACCATGGCATTTTTGTTGCAGCCTTCCCTTCTGGTCGTCATTATGAGGAAATGTCTTATTTCAGAAAGTCGGCCATATTTATTACACATTTACGATGTTGATATGAAGGATTTATAAGTGGCATTGGGCATGCAATTCAGAATCTATGGAATCGCCAAAGCTAATGAAGATATTGATTTTTATTTTATACTGTATTGTTTTTACTGCAAATTGCTGTAATAATTGTGGTAATGGTAAGTGTGTGGATGGAACTTGTGTTTGCCCAACTGGATTTTGGGGTGATAAATGTCAATTTGGTCGTCAAAGGTAGGCTTAAGAACATTGTATTTAAATTTGTGCGTGATGTAGGACTCGAATTAGAATTTGTAAACATTTTTGTGCGTGTATAGTTCTTTGCGAAGGGATTTTAGGCACAAAATTATATATAAACAGATTTCAATTATCCGTCTTCCTCAATTGGCCTAGTTCATCTTAAGTGGGCAACTGTTTTTTAACAAGTCATTATCATCTGTCATTATACCTCGGCTAATCATAATCTGACGAGGAGCTCATATATGCGCATTGAAAAGTCTGTGAAGTTTTGAGAAAAATTGATTCTTTCTGACTGTTCCTGAATTTGTCGTTGTTTTTATTTTTGGGCCGCTGGCTAGTGGCTTCTAGCGATATTGCAAATGTAATTCAGCTGAGTGTTTCTGTAGCAGTACAGTAAGGGCATCTTGAAAGTCTGGGGGGTTACTGGATTAAAAAATGACTTAATTGAACACCCCTTTAGTTGACAGGGATAAAAATTTGCTTCATTAGAAACTTTCTTGTTACACTCTATTGCATCACTCATATCTCTTTGATTCCCTTCAGACTCACAAGAACCTCTGGATATATCACAGAATATTCTTACAGAGATAGCTCTAAATTGACTTGGTTTATTGACAGCCAAAGGTAAAATGATTTTGAAAGATAACATGCAGCAAATGTATTTCTATTTTGGAAGGTTCATTTCCTTTGTTTTGGCAGCAGAGCTCTGTGCAGCCTTATATCTGGCAAATTCATCTGTTGCTACTGGGTGTATAAATCTGGGATTGTATTATATTGTATGGTTGTTTGTTTCGCACCCAAGATCTTGTCAAAATCGGCCATACTCTGCAAACTGGAATAGCACCCAAACTTGCCTCACCAATTGCAATACAGATTAGTTTGTTATGTTATGTTTTTTTACCTTTTTTAGAAATAAGTCAAGCATTGAGCTTGGCCTTGAGTCATTTGCAACAGAATGTGCATGGGATTATTTGTATATATATGATGGCAGGTCTATCTACAGCAACTGTGTTGCTGCTTTTAGGTGAGTAAACTCCTTTCTCAATCATTATATTTGACAGAAATGTATTAATTATTTATCTGTATGCAAATGGAAATACATAGTATTCTTCTTGGTAATCTTGCTATGTCAAATATTGCTGAGTGATATTTCATCAGAGTTTTCATTCACATTCCAGTGGTATTAACTTTGCACAACATCAGAATGCAACTAAGCGAAAGATTCTGACTCAATCTGGAACTGCACTCCTTCATTTCTACAGTGATAAACACTTGAAAGAGCAAGGCTTCAATATATCATACAGGTATATATTCCTTTCAAGTTTTTAGTGTGTTTTATGCACCTATTTTTTCATAAGAAACCAACCTCAACCTCATTGGTACTTGAGTTACTTGAAGCATCAGAAAATTTCAGAACTCCAATTTTTTTAGAGTTTCTTTGGATTTTTCTATTGTCATCCCAAAAATCCTGTGAGCAAAATTCTTCAATTTATACTTCTAATTACTGTGTGATTATATTATTTATTTTAAGTTTTACACAATCTACCCAAAATATTCAATGAAGCATATTGTTTTTCATATACTTTTATAAATCTGTTTCTTAAATGTTTTGCTTTGAGTACTGCAGTTTGGTAGCCTTTTCTGATTTTTGAATACTAGTTTCTTATAAACAGTTTGTTATTTAAAAAATAGGTTTAGACCTATTAAATCAATGCTCTATTTGTTTGTCACAACTTTTGAATAACCAATTCAGCAAATTTGTGGGTTATGGAATCAAAGATAGAATAATGTTGTATACTCAAGTTTAATGTTATTCGATTTATCATTGATTGCCTTGATTCACATTCCATTTATTGCATGCATTGCATTTCTTTCTAGAATAAGCAATTGTGACAACCAGTCATGTTCAAGTCATGGCTTTTGCAATGATTCTGGGACTTGCGAATGTGAGCCAGGTTGGACAGGAAGAAATTGCTCCACAAGAATCTGCTGCCCGGAAGAAATTTATGATATATCAAGGAAAACCTATCACTGTCCCAAATATCTTTATGACTCTAACTGTCCAATGAAAGGTAAGAACTTTGTTTATATTTATCAACCAAAGTCAGTTCTTCTCCTGATTTCTCTGTCCATTTGCCTAATTGTATTAATCCTCTAGCAAATCAATTTATCTTAATCATTCCTGCCAAATCTATACATGTTTTTTTAACAAGAAACCGCTTTATAAGAAACTTATTGGTAAAATGTGTCCAAAAATGCCCTAAAATTAAGACCCTTTCACCCCTTTCACCCTTTTAGCCAGGTTTCTTATAACATAAAAACGTGTATGTTATCTTGTTATTGCAGTAGCTGCAAGGGCCTCTCATGCCTCCGCACTTCAAGGAACAGACATTTGGGTACACGGAGGCTACAGTTTTGAATCAGCACATGCAGATAATCTTCTCAAGTATGTGTATGTTATTGTGATGGTAATTTTATTGCAGCTGATTTTCTAAGCAACATATCTGCAATCAGATCAATATTCATTAGGCTGTGTTATTTGTTATCCATGCATCCAGACTCATATTCAGAAGCCAATAATATTGATTTTGATCTTATAGTATCTTGCTTTTGACTCTTCAGGCATTACATTGGTCTTAAACCCCTCACCATATGTTCTTAACTTTTCTTATGGTCTTTTATAGGTATGATACTGTCAAAAATAGCTGGCTTGTCATATCTTCCAATCCAGAGCCAAAGCAAAGATTTGGTCACACTATGGTTTACTATAATGTAAGTCACTGTTGTGATGTATATGTAAATATATTTAAGTCAAGCCACCTTAGGTCGTAGATACGGTTCATGTTAATTGAAGTTAACCAGGCACACTCAAGCCTTCATTAATCTGTTTTCCTGCAAAGTTAATTGAAGTCTAAACCTTGCCGATTACTAATTTTTCTTTGCAGAAAAAACTGTTTATTTACGGTGGAATAAGCGGTAGTGGAACATCTAACGAGCTATGGGAATTCGACATATTAACTAAATCTTGGATAAAACTGAACTCACGCCTTGCGAAGCAACCCGTGGATGTAACAGGCCATGCCGCCGTTGTTGTTGCCAATAAAATGTACGTTTTCATGGGTTATAGTAGCGACAAGTCATTCTACAATGGTGTGCAGCTATTCGACATGGGTAGGTCATCTCCTGGTACTTGGCTGAATATGCCGAGCTTTCCTTATGGACATGAATATACGGCACTGGCCTATTAAGTCTTTTTCATTTCGACAATAATCCTGATGTACCGTAAATCCTCGAATAAGCCCCCGGGGGCTTATTTGCAAAAACAAAATTTTAGCCTGATTATTGTTCAATATTAAGCAAAATAAAAGCTATACGATGCAGCCAATCAATGAAGTTATTGGTTTAAACTTGCTGTTATTTGCAATACATTCACTGAACAACTTCAATGTCTGGAAACTTGGGCTCAATGTCCTTGCAAATGACTACCAGGATGGGGGTTTATTCGAGGGGAGGGCTTATTCGAAGGTGGAGGCTTATTCGAGGATTTACGGTATTCCGTCATGAAATCAAGATATGTCAACAGCAGTTTCAGTTGAAGTTTCATTGAATTAAACCTGGATTTCATATGATCATCTTAATACGCGTTGTTTTTTTGTTTGTTTGATAGATGCGTATGATTGGAGCGTTGTTGAGACAAAAGGAGCTCTTGTGCTCGGTTCATTTGGTCACACTGCTGTCTACGATGTGATATCTGATGTGATTTTTGTTTACGGTGGTTATTCATATTCCACTGAAGACAATGGTGAAACAAAGATGGTCTCAGATATGATGTATTCGTTTAGTCCAACAAAGAAATCTTGGTAGGTTATTCATATCCAACTTTACATTGACCGGT
The DNA here is from genome assembly GCA_013076295.1 of Sanderia malayensis. NCBI lineage: Eukaryota > Metazoa > Cnidaria > Scyphozoa > Semaeostomeae > Pelagiidae > Sanderia > Sanderia malayensis. Next base: position 31,463 of record RQOL01000865.1, on the reverse strand, counting down.
CTCATGCACGTGTAGGATCACTGTGTTTGTCTGTGTAGGGTCACTGTGTATGTATGTGTAGGGTCACTGTGTATATGTGTGCAGGGTCGCTGTGTATGTGTGTGTAGGATCACTGTGTATGTGTGTGTAGGATCACTGTGTATATGTGTGTAGGGTCACTTTGTATATCTGTGTAGGATCATTGTGTATGTCTGTGTAGGGTCACTGTGTATATGTGTGTAGGATCACTGTGTGTGTCTGTGTAGGGTCACTGTGTATATGTGTGTAGGATCACTGTGTATGTGTGTGTAGGATAACTGTGTATGTTTGTGTAGGATCGCTATGTATGTGTCTGTAGGATCATTGCGTGTGTCTGCTCTTATTGCAAGTCACCATAGCTATACGGCGTGTACTGTTGGTTTGCAGGTCTGTGATGCCAAAATCCCATCATCCACGTATGCTTCATTCTGCCTCTATCCTCGGAAGGCTTGTCATAATTTACGGTGGTACTTCTCAGGATCACAGAACTCAAACTACAAAGAAATGCTATTCGAACGTCCTCCTTGCATTCGATATAGGTATGCAACTCAAACTATCCCCCCTCGTGAATGTATCTAACCCTGGTAAACTTTGTATTGCTCTGCAAATCCAAGGGGTTATTGCTTTAGATTTGTCGTGTTGAGTTACTAATAGGCACTACGAAGCTGAATATTTTCCTTATCGATTTTTGTTTAGTCTGCAAGAAATGGACAAAGGTAGATACTGGTTCTCTATTGAATCAGAAAGAAAGATTCGGGCATACGGCTATATCAGTAAACAGGTAACATACGTCTTGTCTTTTCCATGCTTTCCTTTGTGAACTCCTTGGGGTTTCAAGAAATTATCGTGAACGCCTGCGGCTTTTACGAGCTTATAATGTTTACAACGTCGTAATTTATCTTGCAATTATTGCATTTCAGAACGGCCTATATCTTTGGTGGCTTCGAAGGCACTTTCAGAAGTGATGTTCTACCAATTACAATAGGTTAGCATGAAGCTGTGATTTGGAAATACAATCAAGAAATCACTTAATGCCTATTACTACTGTATGTGATTGTCAATAATATGTGTTTGCGATGTGTAATTTGTGATTACTTTCCAGGTGATTGCGTTGGGTTTTCTCAAAGAACTGCTTGTCTGCAAGCGCCATCAACCGCCAATTGCGTTTGGAACAAATCCCAGTTGCAATGCCTGGCAGCTGAGAAGGCATCCATAGTGCCAAGCTCGCAGATCGAAGCACCAGCATGTAAAGGTAATAAGCAAAGCATTGCACCCCATCGCCCCCTGGAGATGCTGTATTTTGTTACGTTGTTGCAGTATAGATCTCGTCCCATTGCCCCCTGGAGATGCTGTATTTTGTTACGTTGTTTCAGTATAGATTGCGTCCCATCGCCCCCTGGAGATGCTGTATTTTATTATGTTTTTTCAGTATAGATTGCATCCCATCGCCCCCTGGAGATGCTGTGTTTTGTTACGTTGTTGCAGTATAGATTGAATCACTGAGCCGGGGGTTTGACACGAAGTTCTGCATTTTGTTACAGGAGCCTCGATTCCATGCAGCTCGTATGGAGTATGCGAGAATTGCTTGTCAAACGAATTCAATTGTGCTTGGTGTGAAACTTCGTGCTCTGATGTTACTTGTAGCAACAGTTCAAAGGTAATTAACGCTAATCAATTAGCGGATGCCGGCTTGCCGTAATAAGACCAGGTTGCCTTAGTTGTATCTATGGAAACCGCCTTTTATTACTCGTTCCTGCAATCTGCGAATTGATAATTAGTTCGGTTTGATTAATGACGGCTATCTGGCGAGTCGGTAAGTAACATGATGGATACCACTTCCTTCCTCAGGCTAATATTTTATTTTATATTTACGGTCAATTATGTGTAATTTAAGCACCTTGAGGTCATATCAGTATTCATGTTCTATATCATGGAGTTTGTAGCAACCCGGGTTTTGCTAGGATTGCTTCCTTGGGACCCTGTGAAGAAACAGAGAACTCCCTTCTGATTCCGACGGTACGGATTTTTTGTAGATGATACCAAGTTATTTAGTGATATGTCTGTCTTTCATCAAGGACTTTTGTTTTCATAGGGGAGTCCAGTGACAGACATTGGTGCTTGTTCTGCTGTACAATTGCTTGATAAGATCTGCAGATCTTTTTCGACTTGTTCGAGTTGTGAAACGCATGCGAATTGCACCTGGGCCTCTCTCAAACGCTCGTGCACGTACCAAGGTAATTTAATTATTTTGTCAATAATTACAGTACTAACTACAGTATTTCAGGCAAGCTGGGCGTGTAGATGCGTCGTAACCCATGGGATATTCCAGTTTGAGCTTTAAGTACGCTGCAACCCATTGAGATTTTATATGATGGTTTGGCCCGCAATTAAGTCGCAACATCTACAGATATCGCATGCTGGTTTTGGTAATATGCGCTTCTTTTTTCTAGCTGCGGAAAAGACGAATTACAATGCATCTGAAGTGTGCAAGCCACACAATCCGTCAAAAGCTCAATGCTCTAAAATCAGAACATGCTCTGAATGCACAAAATCGTTTAATATCGGTTGCAATTGGTGCCAATCGCAGAAGAGGTGCATCGAACTTGATGCATACTTTGTTAACTTTCCATACGGCCAATGCTTAGAATGGACTACTGATGAAATATGTCCAAGTGAGTAAGCTTTTTATTAGATGCCGCATAAAACTTTGAAAGACAACCTATGTTACAGACAGTCAATACTGTGTTACGTCTTTCTGTAGACCATCGAACCTATATTTTTACAGAGGTTGTTAATGTCATTAATATTATTTGAATTTCTCCACAGAGCTTTTATGCAGTGAACAGAAATCCTGCAGAGACTGTTTCAAACTACCCGGTTGTGGTTGGTGCGAAGATTCTTTGCAAACAGGCTTAGGTACATGCGCAGAGGGTGGATATAACGGACCGATGGGAAATACGACGACATGTCCCGCGTCGAGATGGCACTTCACGCATTGTCCTAGTAAGTATAGAGTGCCATTCGCCCGAGCAAGACATACGTGAACATGTAATGACCCGTATGCTTTGTCGATTTTTGCAAACAGACTTGTGAACGAGAAAGAACTTGCTTTATTATTGATTATTAATTTGTTGCTTCTGTTTTTAGGTTGCAATTGCAATGGGCACAGTAAGTGTGTGCATGACTCCGTGTGCGAGAGCTGTGCGAATAACACTGCAGGTAAACTTTGTTTAGGTATTCTCCAGCGCTGTTTAGATATATATACGTTTCATGATGATACATGACTAATCATACTGCTATTACCATCATATAGGCGAGAATTGCGAAAGCTGTAAGCCCATGTACTACGGTAATGCTCTCAGCAATGGACAATGCAAAGGTAAGGACGTTGCATTGCATTGTACAGGATCTCTGATGCAATGTTAAGAGAGAAGCACCGTGTTTCTCACGAGTGTATTGTTTCTTTATTTATGCAGCGTGCTATTGTAATGGTCATGGATCCGCGTGCGATGCAAAGACTGGAAAATGTGAATGCGATACATCAGGAGTTACAGGAAACTACTGTGAAAGGTAAACCCTCCATTAACAGCCACCTATTTATAACACTCCCTTTAATAAACGCCCTCTAATTGGTTCGTGGAATTAAATAAAGGCCTGGCTCGTTTAACACGTGGTGTGATGATAGGTAATTACGGTACGCATCTGAGCGAGCTATTCTTTAAATAACTTGTGAATTTTCACTGTTTAGTATACTATATGTATTTTTGATTGATTGGCAAGTTCGCTCACTATATTCGTAAGGTATTGACTTGTGCGTTTAGAGGGACCACCGAATAGGCCAAAGCGGTCCAACTAATGCTAACATCCCCACCCACCCAAATAGCTTGATGTGCGCCCTTGTGAGTGACTCATCCTTGCCTTAAGACTATGAACATCATATACAAATATATTTATGTTATATTATATTATATTAATTTTGTTATAATCATTTTCTTGTTAATTTCAAGTCTATTATATTATATTTATTTTGATCATGTTATTATGTTATGTTGAGTGAGCGAACAATGTTTTAACGACAATACTTTGTCATTTTCTAGATGTGAGATCTACAGTCAATACAGGGGCAACGCATCGAATGGTGGTTTCTGCTTTTGTAAGTTATCGTCTCGTATTATCATTATGCTCAACTTGTTGACAATAGAATCAGATTACCGGAGTTCATGCAAGTCCTCAAAGTGCAAGCTGAAGGATTGTACGAATTAGCTTTTTGCTTAAGCATGTTAAATGTTAAAATATGAAACCTGACATTGATATTAAACTTAGCCATCATTCTTCCAAAATAAAAGCGTTCTATGAGTCGTGTTTGATTTGATTGGTGTATCTTATTCCCTGCGCAGATCGCTTGCCAGTTGGATTTTCGTACACCTTTAACAGAACGACAAAAAACATCAACTTTGACGCTGTACCTAAGAACGTAGGTCTTGCACCAATTTGCAAAGCATCCTTTAAGCCATTTTTATGTAAACTTCCAATAGGCACTTAACCAATCCACCAATAGAGCAACATTTTATTTCTTTTCAGGATCATAGTGATCTTGAATTTGAGATCAAGGTTCCAAAAGGAAAATATGGACGTATGAACTTCTCCATAACTATCGGTAAGAGCTCTCTTGCATGTTTACTTGTTTGCATGCTTACTCTTTTTACTTACTTATTTGCTTACCTTTTTCATTTGCTTATTTGCTAACTTTTTACTTGCTTATTTGCTTACTTTTTTACTTGCTTACTTTTTTCACTTCCTATTTGCTTACTTTTTTACTTGCTTACTTTTTTACCTGCTTATTTGCTTACTTTTTACTTGCTTTTCTTCTAGGTAACCGTGAACAATTTATCGTGAAGCATTATCTACTTGGTTCTTACAAGAAAGTATTTTCTGCTGAAAAATACTCATTTGTCAAAGATTTGGAGCCAAGGTTTAAAGTTTATCTGTATGGTTGGAGCAAAGATGCAGGTTTTCAGGTAACTGAGTTGATTAGAGTTGATTAATGATGCGACTAATTGATTAACTGATTGGTTGATTAGATGATTGATTAGCTGATTGCTTGATGGATTTTGTATCTTTGCAGATTTCCTTCGATCAGAAACCAGGAGAACTGAACTGGCTTCATTTTTTGATCGTATTTCTCATGTAAGTTTATTTTCAGTAAAATCGTTGCATTAGGATTGCCTCTTAGCATTGGGATTGCCTCGTTGCATTGGGATTGCCTCGTTGCATTAGGATTGCCTCGTTACAATAGCATTACCTCGTTACTGAGTATGCAGTCAATTTTGATGATTGTTTTTTTCAGATGTTTCTGCTCGCTGCTTATAATTCTCATTGTCATTTGGAAATTGAAGCAACAATATAACAATTTTCGATATAATCGGGTATGTAATTGCTGCAGTATGTATTATCATAAACGTGATGTCAACTGTAATTTAACTAAGGACCTCTCAGTCAGACTCAATGTCGAGTCTAGACTGATTAATTTTGGCTTCAATTCGAACCAGGAGAGCCTCCCATTTGACACCCAAGAGTGTGTAGTTCCAATTTGGTTTGAAATGATTCAGCCTCGACCCCGTGGCTGACGGACTTCGTTTTCTTTCCCTTTGTATACGATTCATTTGTTATTCCCCCCCAGCAACGTCGTGAACAGTTAAGAGAGATGGCAAGTCGACCATGTGGTCACGTGTCTATATGCATTGACAAGAGAACCAAGCGCCAAAAAAGGGTAGGTGTCAAAGATATTTTTTTTATCATTTCAATGTGGACACGATGGCGATGCTTTACGTCAGGTATTAGTGTTAGTTTGCACGTGACACTATTAGCAATGGAGCTGAAAGGATTGTCAATTAATGGCATTGAAGAGCGTGTTGCATTAAAATTTTTAACAATTCTAGGTGGAGCCATCCCAGATATCACTGGAGTCTTTCCAGCGCGGGAGTGCAGCCATAGCATCAATATTAATAGAGCTCCCTCGCACCAGTCAAGGGTATCCACCCAAAGGACAGACAGGCCTTTGTATTGGAAGTACTTTAGTAAGTCATCGTAATCAACGAATTATGATAAACGCTCAACATCAGTTGTGCATTTTCCGCGAAAGACGGAAAAGTTATCGACATACGCCTGTGAATGTCTAAAAATAATGCTATTTGTTTTATATTAATGAATATTTAGAATTGCCATCGTTTGTACAGATCCAAGGAAGACCATTTAAGCATCCAAATGTAGAATCTTTTGATTCCTATTTTGAGTTGTTGTCGTTGTATTATACCACTGAACACATCGTAGGCTGCATCGCAGTGGACGTCCAAGCCTTACGTTGTGTGGCTCTCTGACGGTAATGTTAATTTTAACTTATTAATTCGTTCTTTCATTATTGAGTACTATTTGTCTTGAAAACTAACCTTGTGTATTTCATATGAACCCAAATCTGATTTCCATTGTATAGTTGATGTAGTAAGTGAGCAGATTTTATAAGTTTTTTATTGTTTTCATTAAATTTACATTGAAATCATCAAAAATAATTGAAATAGATTGACTATCATTTATCTATCAATATTAGTCATTTCAGTGCAGTTGTGAAAATCAATTAGCTTTCTTGTGTATTTTTGTATATGTATGTCTGTTTAATTGAAAAAATGCAACATTTAAGAACAGGTACATTAAAAGCAAAATATTTTGCAGAAAGTATTTGTTGAAATTTTTCAAGGTTATTTCAAATATTTCATTGTTGACAAATATAAAAATGGTTTATTTAGTTGTTTTTATTGCTGCAAAAAGACATTTCAAGTTTCATACTTTCAAATTCATCTAAACAGTTTATTATTGTCATGTTATGAATGCAAATGCTCAAAAGGGTCATCGTTGGGAACATTATATGGCAATTGGAATCATTCATCATTTCTAAAATCTTCACAATCATTTCACTGCTGTTTTGGATATTTCATCATAAAAATTGATGAACCAAAATGCATGCAGAGGCATAATCACAGACAGCTTCATCTCAATTTTTACTGAGAACAGGACAAAATTCTCTTTTTAATTTTCTTGAGCACCACTTTCTCCCGATAGGTTGCAGATTATTCATAGCTACAATGATTTAGTGTAGTTTGGTAAACATTGGAATACATACTTGAATGATCAAAATTGGTGCTTATGATTTCTCCTGCAGCTAAATTTTTCAGCAAGTAAATATTTTGGATGACAGAAAATTTTGGACTTCAGAGTTATTGGATGCCTCATATGACTAAATATATTAAAGTCTACAATTTTTTGCTTTGATGTAGGTAAGCAAAAATAGAGAAAAAAATTATCATTAAGAATATTCTTCTTATTAAAACCAACATGCATTATTCACACTCAAAGGATGGCAAACATTTCATAGTAACATACATTCACAGTTAAGTTCATTTCATTCTTTCTTTCCACCTTTGGTAAGTTTGTAAACTGCATATATAGCAAATATACCACCATAAACACCAAACACAACCTACAAGTGAAAATTTACGATTTAAAAAATTTTCAAACTTATCAGTCAGTTTCCTTTCTCAGCAGGGGATAATCTAGATTTATTTGAAGATAAAGTATAGCTTACATTTCTACGTCCAGCTATAGTCGTAGAATTGAAATATCTTTCCCATCCTTTAAGATTCTTTGCTGCATCTGTAGCGTGCTCCGCTCCAGACATCCTAAAACATAAAGATGTAAATATTATTTTTTAATTCAATTTCATACATTTAGGCCATTGATTTAGGCCTAATTCTTGCAGAACGAGAGACCCGGTTCAGGGTATGGGTATGGGCAGTACCACGTTTGTACGTCGTGTTACAAGAAGTCAATCGAAAGAGCAACGTAAAACAATTGCAGAAATAGCTGACAGGTCTTTTAATTTAATATATACAAATACTTGCCTGAAAACTGTTCCTAAAGAGAAATGTGTTTCGTGAAATAAAATGCAGCTTTTTCTTTGGAGGCAATCAAAATGGAGAACGAGAAACTCGTGCTGGTGTTGTTTAGTATGCAGCAGAAGACCCTAAATTGGCGACCAGGCGTGCATGCATGAATGGACAAACTACCTTTTGTGGTAACAGAGCTACAGAGCAACATTTCATTGCGTGATGAACTTCGAGAGCAAGTTTCTATGGAGGTTTATTCCAAAATTTTATCATTTGAGAGAACGTATATTGGAGAGGGGGGCTAAACAGCGTTTAAAATTAAATGAAATACAAGTTGATAGAATATCTAACTCCTTAAATTTATTTCCAGCTGTCTGGCATTAATATTTCAAGAGTTAGTGGCCCACGAGTAAGTGATATCTTGGCATTTTTATTTAAGGTGTGGCAGGCTACAAAGTTTTCTGAACTTAACATTGGGGAATAGGAAAAATTATAACCTAAAGCTCCTACGCCAACATAGCAGGCACTTTGGCTTAAAATGCTGAAAAAATTATATTTTATTCAATTTTGTTTTAATTTGACTTTGACTGCAAATTTTCCACAATTTGTGAAAAATTTTAATACATGACACCTATATTGTTTGATGAAGAGCAATTCAGTTATCTTTGTGTGTTGGAAGGCATTTATTTATTGCAGGTCCACAGTACCTTTATCAGCAGTTTATAAATTTTAATAAATTTAAAAATAAATTTTAATCTGCTTTATCAAATAAATAATTTATGGATGTCATGTAAATTTTGAATTGTGATTAGGTCACAACTTTGTGTTTCCAGTAGCAATATCAACGTGTAACGACTGTAATCAGTGAATAAGAATGCAAAGATTTGTACTTTTTGAAAGGAAGCCTACTGTCCGAATTCGGGTCTGATTTGAATTTCACGCTTGAATCGGCTTCTGAAGCCAAATTGAATTGAATCCTCATTGCCCTTGGCTTGGCTGACACCTTGTTGATGGTTGGCAAAAGATACTAGTGGTCAAAAGGACCTTTCCGAAAACGAATTATTCGGATCTCACGACAGCCAATTATCGGAAATCAGAAGATGGCACACTCAATACTCGGTATTATTGTACTCTCGCCTCGCATATTTTGTAATGGCGGACTGAAACCAATGCACCAATGTTGGAGAGGGGAAGAAATAACAACAAGTTTGAAATGAAACAAAGCAAAACACGAGATGATTAAACATTTCAGTTATCTGTTAAGTGCATCAAACATAAATGCACAATGATAGATGTAGATGTAGATGATTCCAAATCCAAACAGTTTGTCCTGAAGTGATGGCCTAGCCATCCAACAACTTTAACCCCTCATCTTAAGTTGGGATTATTCGCAAACGATTCAAAATGAAAAGCAAATTGAAGAAATTGAATAATGTTTCGAATTAAAAAACATGATTGCCGATTTTCGTGTGTACAGCCGCAAAACCCAGTCAGAAAGGCCGGAAAAGTTAAAGTTAGAAACCCCGGAAAATCAGTATGTTTACATTGTTGCATATTTTTGTGTGCGGCGAGCCTTGTCTGTCTTGCGGAAGAGCAAAAAACAATGGCAAGTTTGGGGGGCCTCTGTGGAGAAAATTGTGCAAAATTGCTGGGATTAATTTGGGATAATTTTTTGCTAACCTTGGGTCGGACCAACATTTTCATCGGCAATCCCCGCCATAAGGTGTGAGGCAGTAAAAGAACGCCGCGTATTTTCTCATATGTTCCGAAAAAAATCGACCCCTCTCCCCCTATTCAATGTTGAGGATGTTTGGAAAGTGTTTTAGCACTCCCTGATAAACCTGTCCATCAAAAATAGCAACATTGATTTGGGGGGGAGGGGGTGGCTTGATATTTTCCAAGGAAATTGTGTTTCTCATTGAAAAGCAATGCAAATTTTTCACTTTCTCAAGACCTTCTGTCAGTGATTGTGGCAACCCTATTCACAAAGTAAGTTTGTCAAAAATCATGGATTGCGAAGCTGTGTTAGTGAAACCAGAAGCAAACCGATGGCCAGTGTGAGTGTCGGCACAGTCCCCATTTATTGTTTCTCCTCCGCTCGGGTTGATCGCCTGTCCACAGTGTGATGTCAGACCCCACCTACTCTCCCCAACCGTTTTCTAAAATTACTAAAAACATTCTAAAATTTGTGAAAACATTTTCATTTTATGTCTTGGGAAATTACAGTAAAAAATTACGATAGACTTCGATGCATACAAACACTTGCAATTTGTCATGGTTATGATATCACGGCTGTGGCAGTTGAAATGGCAAAGTCCACGATTTTGTAGCTGTTCCCTCTCCTCGATTTTTTTTTACTTTTACTTTTACGGAGTTTTTACGAAATAGACTTGCAGCAAGTCTAACGATTTTGCGGTTGTAAAAACAATTCTACTTTGATCAATTTTCATTCTGAAAACGGTTTTATTATTAGTTTGACTAGTTTCACCATAAAATGCGAGAAATCATATTGCTTTGTTGATTGCGGCCTTTAACATTGAAATACTTGCAAATCCTAGAATGGTGGTATGGTTGTGGTGTAAATCAAAGTCTTCAAGTTCATTTGAACACCTCCGATTACTCATATCCCCATGTTTTGACCAAACAGTGCTCAAATAAATGAACATATTGAATACAAAAAGTAGACTGTAGAATTGATAATAGAAGGCACTTAGCATTATTCACACTTTAATATTCTGTTACTTAGAGGCCCTTTACATGAGAAATCTCAGCCCGTGTTGAGTTCAACACGGGCTGAGTTCAACTCGGTTGGCTTATTTTGCTTTGCGTTTACATGAAATCTCAACACGGGCCAATATATGGTCACCTGACTTGACCAGGTTGTCGTAGTTGTGGGATTTATTTTGGCGGGAGGTGTTCAAATTGCGCCAAGTCAAATTCAAGTCAAGTCACGGAGACGAAGGACCCCGCTGTGCATTGTTTTCAGTTCAACACGCCCCGGGCCGAAATATTTTCCGTTTACATGGAAAATTTAATCTCAACACGCCCCGGGCTGAAATCTCAACACGGGTTGAAAAACCGAGTTGAGTTCAGCCCGTGTTGAGTTTCAACTCGCCCTTTGTCATGTAAACAGTGAGAAGGCTTACATAGCCAACCGAGTTGAAACTCAGCCCGTGTTGAACTCAACACGGGCTGAGATTTCTCATGTAAAGGGCCTCTTATTACAGCTGGGGCTATTTTAGAAATAATTGGCGAAAACAGTTCAGTACAATTCAGGCCTTTATGCCATTTTTCAGCACTTAAAAAATCTGGCTTCAGCAGGTTTTCTTTTCACGAAACATGTCGGTTTGAGACAAGAGGCAGTCGTTTCTCAATTATCGTTACTCGTAATTCGTCGTTTTATGCAATTCTCGGTAAGGTCCTTTTGACCACTAGTATCTTTTGCCAACCCTTGTTGATGCCAATAACAATTAACATAGATTACTGTGGATGACATACGTAGATTGGGGTATGTGAGCTGGTTCCTTTCCTTGTGTTCACACGTGTTCAATGCATGCAGGTACCAGAAGCTACGTTACAAACAGTTACTTTTACGGAATTCATTTCGGCTAAATAATTTAGAACTCATTGGCAGGATTTCCATTCGCAGATCACGCCCATAATACACAAGACAGCTGATTTAGGCCTGGTCTGCACACATCCGCGTGTGATGTGATGACATTATTTTTATCAAACTAGATACCAAGCTGAGAGGAGCATTGATTGAAAGGTATGTAATCACAAATAGTTAAAAACTTATGTTGTTTATTATGCATTTGTGGCTTTGTAGAAGATAATAAGAAAGTTGCAACTGCTAGAATGCGTCTTTGTTATGCCAGGTGCCACACCTCTTTTCTGGAAGGCCTTTACAACATCTCGTGTTTGTTGCTGTTTCATCCGTCATTGAGGCCAATAATTACCACTACATATTTCGTCTATTTAAGGAGGCAAAGTACGTTGAAACAGCAAACCGTTTCGGAAATTATTTGAGTTATGGGTTGCTGTTCTTCAACAGACAAGCGTTACATACAATACAAGGTAAAGCATGGCTTTGACTGGATATTTTTATAATCTTCATCTAGATATTTTGCACATTTGAGCTTACAGGTTGAATTGTGTGGTCTGCATTGGTTCCTTGTGGATTAATTATGTTTGCTTAAAGATGGCTTTGGTTTGTTGAGACCAGTGGCCTGATTGATTTGATTTTACAGGTGTACATACCTTGCATACCACTCATTCCATGATCTCTATTTGCAGTACAATCCTATTACGAAACCAGCAAAGCAAATCAAGCAGCATTATAATGTATTGATAGTTGGTTCTGGATACGGAGGTGCTGTTGCAGCCTGTCGCAGTTCAAGGGCTGGTCAGTCTGTTTGTGTTTTTGAAAAAGGTCTGGAATGGCTTCCTGGTGACTTTCCAGAAAATACAGAGGATGCCTTTTGCACTACATACATCAGCAATGAAGATGCAAAGAAGCCACAAGGTATTTCAACCACTACTTGAATGACCAATTCATACCTAGCATAGTCTGAGTTTTCATGATCTCATTATAATCTTTATGATCTTTAATTTGGGAATAGTATCCTGGGACAATAAGGACTGTAGCCAATTTTCCATGCATCCCCAAACAATGTTGTTTCTAGCGACTATTGTATACGATACTGCAGAGATACGTTTTACACAGAAGTAAAAAAAAACTGTGGGAAAGACACCATTGTTTTGGTGGGGTGGGGATGGAATGATGCATAGGGGTAAAAGTGTGCCAAAGAAATTTGTTCCCTATTGTTGTTATAGCTTTCATGGCTTCTTTACAGCCATTATGGTTGCTGAAGAGCCACGAGAACCAGCTCAAACTATATGCCTCAGATGTTATAATGCAGGTTCATTTTGCAGGTCATCCCAGTAATCTGTTTCAGTTCCATGTAAACAAAGAAATATCAGTGATGTCTGGCTGTGGTGTTGGAGGAACATCGTTAATTGATGAAAGTGTCGCTTTGGATTGCAAGGCATCAGTGTTCTATGATCCAGTATGGCCAGATGCATTCAGAGAGGATCTGGATAATTTCAAGACATACGACAGAGGCTATGCTGAGCAGATGTTGCGTCCAAGAGCTTACCCTGATGATTACCCACCGATGAAAAGAATCAACCAGCTACGAGATGTTGGAAGCAGTATAGAAGTTATTGACATTGAGGATATGAATGAGTCTTTTTTCAGAACACCTTTATATATTAATTTTGAAGATGCACCTATGAATCATGTTGCTGTTCCACAGGCTGCTTGCAACGGTTGTGGCAATTGTTTGACTGGTTGTAATGTTGGTGCAAAGAATACGCTTGCAATGAATTATCTACCTGATGCTGTTCAGAGGGGAGCTGAAATTTTCACTCAGGTAATATTACAATTATTATACAGAATCATTCTTCAATATTTGTTTATTCCATGTTCAAAATTAAATATCATTTTTATGTGTGTGATCTCAAACTTCAATTACTTTTATTCTATTCAGACTTAACTTGAAGCACAAAAGTTTGTACCTGAACTCTGCCATTATTCTATTGTTGTTAAATGGTTTGTTTTAGATTGAAGTAACTGCAGTAATCAAAGATTACGAATCTTACCAATGGCAAATATTCTATCACCATCTTGATGACAATTCAAGCAAGGAAGAAAAGTCAGTCAGAGCAAATATTGTTATTATCAGCGCAGGGGCACTGGGCTCAAGTAAGATTCTTATGGAGTCAAGTCAGAGAGGTCTTGAGGTCTCTAGTGAGGTTGGAAGGAATTTTCTCAGCAATGGAGGAGTTTTTGGTAATTTCTTCTTAATTCATACAGTGACATAACTGACATAGTTTGGGGGTGAGAGCAACTCCCAATGGACCCGAAAGATTGCCAATAGACATGTTTTTCTCCCCTAATTTTTGCGTCAAAAAATTTCATTGGGACCCCAAGCAAAATATTCCCAAGAGTCCCAAACCTTTCTGTCACTCCACATGTTAAATGTTTAGCGGTAGTTTCAGGGTGTGGCGAATTATATAACAAGAATAACTTTTTAAGCATGTTAAGTGATGAAATATTTTGAGCTGAACCAGTTGAGATCTATTGAGATCCCGTTTCATTAAACAATCCATGTTGTATTATCAATGTTAAGTGACATTTGCTCTGGCAATATACGTTACAGGTGTGAGCTATTGTGGCAAGGAGGTGTCAAATGCCATTGGATTGCGAACTGGCATGTTCAAAGGTCGACCCAAGGCGAAGGACGGCCCTGCACCTGGACCATGTGTGACGTCATTTCTTGATGCTCGCAAAAGAAGAGACGGGTTCGTGATGCACGATGTTGCAATACCACGTGCTTACTTGGCACCCTACATTGTATCATCAGCGATTGCCAGTGGAGAATTGCAAGTGAACAGTTTTCCTGGTGGAGGTCAATGGAGTACTCTGTTACAGGTATGTTGATCACTGTAGAAGATGATTCTGGGTGTGTCTTTGATGCTCTGTTTTTCTTTTGTTGAGTGTATGAATTGAGAGAGCGAATGAAAAGGTGCCGGAGTAACGAATTAAACTCTCTTGAACGACTGGTTAGCAAAGTTTATACTCGATTTACCGAACTTCCAATGCTTGAAAAAGAAATGGTAATTGGTCTTGTTCGAGCAACGTTAAATTTGAATTTGATTGATCACTGGATCACCGGTGATGATTGGTTGTTTTTGCGCTATACCAATCATTCACCTCTTTTCTGATTGGCCAATTTCGATCCTTGTCGTCTGGGTATAATAATTTGTTAGGTTTTCATTTTCATTTTCGTTCTCTTTCTAACGTACTACTCCAATGAGTGTCAGACGAAAAGCTTTAGTAGTTATTATGTTTCGCTATGTTTCCGATTTTCAAAGCTAATTTGACTCTGTAACATATTGTTTTCATATTTCATTCGATGTTTTTTGTTGTTTTTTTAATTATTTGTTTTGTTTTGCAGCGTCTGGATGATGCAGCCATCAACAACAGCCTCGGTCTTTACTGCATGACGAACAACGATGGCCCTGGTGAGCTAACGTACGACAAGGAAGCAAAACGCATTCGCATCGATTGGGATCCGGAAAAGCACCGAAAATACTATTTTGCAGCCCATAAGGCATTGCAACAGGCTATCAATGGCCTTGGTGGTCATTCTGCAATTAACCCGAAGTGGTCCAATCAGTTAAGTGAACATGCTTTCACCAGACAACCACTCGGAGGCTGTCGCATGGGAAATACCGGTTTAAATGGAGTGGTGAATGATCGCGGTCAAGTTTTTATCGGTATACGCATGTTTCTTAATTGATTTACAGTTTAATTTGCAATCTATTTGAATACATTGCGTAGAGGATTCACCAACCTTTCCTTGGTAGCTGGCATATAGCTTGTAGGTGTTATGCAATGAGTTGGGGAGAGAAAAAGGAGTTTTAGGTAGAGGGTGTTGTAGTTAAAGAGGAGTTGTAGGTGAAGGGTGTCAGAGTTAAAGAGTTGTAGGTAGAGGGTGTTGGAGTTAGAGAGGAATTGTAGGTCAAGGGTGTTCGGGTTAGAGAGGAGTTGCAGGTAGAGGGTGTTGTAGTTAGAGAGGAATTGTAGGTCAAGGGTGTTCGGGTTAGAGAGGAGTTGCAGGTAGAGGGTGTTGTAGTTAGAGAGGAGTTGTAGGTAGAGGGTGTTAGAGTTAGAGAGGAGTTGTAGGTCAAGGGTGTTCGAGTTAGAGAGGAGTTGTAGGTCAAGGGTGTTCGAGTTAGAGAGGAGTCGTATGTAGAGGGGGTTGAACGGTGGCGTTACAGAGCAGTTTGGGGTCCATAGTGGAATTAGTGAAAGAATTCGATTGTTTTCGCAGGAGATTCGGACGACATTTATGACGGCTTGTATGTGATCGATGGATCTGTGATTCCATGTGTACTTGGGGTTAGCCCCGCGTTCACAATTACGTGCATAGCTGAACGCTGCATGAGACTAATGGCGCAGGATGAGAAGTGGACGGTGGATTATTCCCTTGCCACGGTAAAGACCATCTTATCACATTATCCCTGCAGCTCTACATATATTGTTATAAATTTATAACATAAATTTTGAATTGATACTCCGCTCTTTTCTGAAGAAAGGAATATAGATTGAGCTATGAATGAAGACGGATTGCTTTCCTTTTTCTAGAATGCATCAAAAAGACCAGATCACACTGATACATCTCTCTGAAAATTCAATGCAAAACTGAATACAAGGAGGGTATCACCAATCTTCGTCACAAAGTTGGTACTTTTCTGTTTTATATTATTTCATTATGTTTTGTTTTATATGAATATACGCCTGAAGAAGAGCTACTCAGAGCTTTTCAAGCTTACTAATATACCCACCACACCAATTACCTGGAATGGTTCATTGCTTCACATTTTGCAATTACATTTTGTAGTTATTTAGAGTTTAGTGATACCTGATTAAAGCAAGAAAATATTTTTATTTTTAATTCATCAATTTTGTATTTGTAAGCAGACTTAATTTACTTTACGCAGCAATATTCTGCGTAGCGGAAGGATAATAAAGATGAAATTGCATTCTGTATCTGATATTTATAATATTTTCTATTGGTTTGCTCTACCTCCACTCAACTGCCCAGGTTATAGTAAACACCCGCACAAAAAAACTTGAACCTGATATTTCTCCTCAAAACAATATAAGAAACAATAAGCTATTGTTTATGAACAATAGGCTGCATTCAAAATTTAAAGATTACATGCGAGATGTTTACTGTAATTGATGAATTTTCTCCATTTTGCTTGATTACTGCGTCACTGGGCTCTACCCCAGCATCCTTTAAATCGGCATTTTTGCAATCCGACCACTCCCTTTCTCGGTTTTCTGTCAGGGCAATTAAGGGGATTTTGGGAGCAATTTGGGGCTCTTCACCTTCTTTCCAACATAACCATCCTTTCCATCCATACAGATACCGTATTTCCTCTATTTAGCGCCCACTCTTTTAACCGCCCTCCTCCAATAAGCGCCCACTTTAAAATCAAAAGTGTGAAATAAGGGAACCCTCTATTAACCGCCTATAATCAATATATAATCAATCCTTACATTTTCACTGTTTGGTTCAAATAATAACGTAGAAACTCTTTAAGGCTGGAAAAAATTTTTCGTCGTGAGCGTTTGGAAAATGCAATGCAGTCAAGATCACCAGTTGAAGTTGATCTTGACTGCTTGATATTGAATAACATTCGGAACTATATCAGATTATTCTTTTGTTTTTGATGTTGTTTGATTTTAAAGTTTTAGGACTGTGAAATAAGCGCCTCACTCTTTTAAGCGCCCCCTCTAATAAGCGCCCACCCAATTTTGCAAAATATTTAATAAGCGGCCGGGCGCTTAATAGAGGAAATACGGTACATATATGCAATCAAATCTACTCTCTCTGATCTTATCTTGCTTGCTGTCAGAAAAACTGCATTACGCATTGCAGCGGTCTTTCTGATAGCAAGCATTACGATAGTACAGCCTCGAAATGAACCGCAACGAATACTCTAACACTGATTTCAGCGGCTTGAATACGAGGCAGAAAAGCTGCAGGGGCACTTGAAAGGAAGAGAAAAGACAAAAATGAAAAATAACAAATAAATATAATGAGAAATTAAAAAGAATGTTTTCTCCTGCTAACGCTTAACGCTAGTTATTTGAAACGATTGCGTGTGTAGTACGACCAAGTTAGGGCTTGTTTATATGGTCCAACCGATATATCGGCTATCCGACATATCGCTTTGGAGTGGAGAGGGGTATATCGGTATCCCACCCTCCTTGTCCTCTTTTATTGTTTATTGTTTTACATTATGATTTCAGTCATCATTTTGCAGTTTGATCATTCGGTCAGTACTACCGGCCGGACAATTTGCATGGCAAATCGGGACCACCGACCGTAAAAGCGTATCCCTACTCAAGCAATCCGGGCCAGTAGGCTAACCGCCCATATTCTTGAGATAACAGAAAAATAAAACCAAGCATTCGGCTCAGCGGAGGAGGATTTGGGGCTACACGCGGGCTAGAATGACACAAACACAAGATTTTTTCTCGAAAAGGCTCGATAATATTGAGGGGGGATGATGGCAAAAATATTGATTGAGGGAAGAGTAGAAGATGACAGAGGAAGAGGGAGACCGAAAAGACAGTGGGAAGATGATATGAGGGAGTGGAGCGAAGGATGGACAATGGAGAGACTGAGAAGAGCAACAGAAAGCAGACAGTTGTGTGGCGGCAGCAGGTGCAAGAATGGGTGCGCCCACGGCCTTGACGGCTACGGTACAGAAGAAGAAGAAAATATTCTGCTGCGCAACCGTTTTGCTAAGCAGCAGCAATAAACACCAAACCAAAATATGTGCAGACCATGCAGACCTTAATCCGCTGTCAAATAAACCCAAAGCAATGGGTGTCTGTGGAAAGCAACAGAGTGCGATCTTGAGATTCAAAAGCTTCAACAATACCATTCATGCACAACGATATCAGGTCAGATTTGTACAATGATAATTACAATCGCAATTGTGTTTTCAAAAGGAATTAACCCAGAATTTCTGTCCGGGCCAAATGAAGTATGTAGACAATGAGGTATATCTCCACATACCTAATTGGTCGGGGCTGACAATGGTTTGCGCGTTTCATCAGTAATTTGCTGAGAGCATTGGCAACATCAAAACACACTTTGATATCATCTCGGCTGTATTGTTGTGCGGTGGAATTCTTCGGGTATCTTTTGCAACGATATCGACCAAATTCGCAATGAAAGAGTCCAAAACACTTGTATTCTATGTCAATGGTAAGTGAAGAAAACTTTGTTGATTCACTATTGATCATTAAAGATTTCAATTAATATCATTCCTTGTTTGTTTTTCTTTCCAAGCTTTATTGATCAAAATTTCGTCGTCCTGAGGGTCGTCAGTAGGTTACTACACGATTTTCATTTTATAAGTAACCTAGTAAAGCTTCACATGTAAAATTTTCTCAATTTGGGGCATTTTGGCCTCATTTTTTTACTAAGAGACATATCTGACATCAATAAATGCGCACCACATCGTGTATACTCCATTGATATCAGCGAATGGAGCGACTCTGGAGCGACAGCAAGTTAAACGTCGAACTTAATTGTCGCTCCTAATAGTATGTAACAATAGAACACTCCCGCTTCCGTTGCTGTTCTTATTGTTCAAAGGTTCAAGTGAGCTTGGCGGGGTTTCGGCATTTTATTTAACTTATTTCTAGATTTGAAAATGCTGTAGCAGAAGGTTTGGAATTTGAGGTGCAAGTCTGTTGCATTATTATATTTTACAGATAAAAACTTGTTTGATTGATGCCATGTTATTGTTCGTCCAAAAACATGG
Source organism: Sanderia malayensis (assembly GCA_013076295.1). Classification (NCBI taxonomy): domain Eukaryota; kingdom Metazoa; phylum Cnidaria; class Scyphozoa; order Semaeostomeae; family Pelagiidae; genus Sanderia; species Sanderia malayensis. Next base: position 12,087 of record RQOL01000865.1, on the reverse strand, counting down.
ATCTCTTTTCAGATAAAAGCATGCTACATTCATAACATTAGCCAGCAGATAGGCCAGCAACCCAACCATCCACACCTTCATTTGTTTTCGAAATTGCAAAACTATTACAAATGGATACCCCACAATCAATGCATTTGTATTTTGTTTCAATTGTGCACGTTGTACATAGATTCATCTTGTTTTCAACCAGACAAGAACAGCCCATTACAACTTCAATGTGAAAAAATTCGTAAAAAACAAATCATATTTTGTCAATTGTCATAGAGATATTTTGTCCGGGACGGGGGAAGACTATACATTGCTCACTGCGCAAGCTCCGCCTCGTTTGAGATGACAAATATATCATGTTAATTGCTTTATAATTTATGCATTGAGTTCGGCACATGAAAAGTTCGACGTTTAATATGGAGTCACATCGTGGACAAAAGTCGATACTCCTTCTTCATGTCGTTTTTCGTGAATCGTTTCGTGATTCTTCGTGAGTCATGTCGTATTCCCTCATGAATCATGTCGTGATTCTTCGTGAGTCATGTCGTAATTTACTACCACCTTAATGACGCGACTCACGAAGATTTTTAATGACCGTGTCATGTCTCACCGATCACTGCATGTAGTGATCATGTATCATATAATTCAAATCAGATCATTTCGATCATCCCTTTGATTACAATCTCAGTATTAATAAACATGGCGTCACCTTCTCAGAGCACCCAAGAAAACATCAAATCATTTCTTGTTTCCAATTTGCAGCAAGTATTGAGAAATCTTGAGCAAAACCTTGATGCAAACATTTTAGATTACTCACTATACAAGTTACAGCAGAGCATTGAACTCTGCATACAATGTAACGGTTTCAAGGACAGTGACTTTTTTGGGAATGATGAATTTGTTAATGTCTTGCTTGTTGCTTACGATCTTTTGGAAGAAGATTTGCAAAAGGAAGTTGAAAATCAAGACATAGGTTACAGTGTTGTGGGTACTAAAATGGGCAGACCGCAGTTAAATATACCCAAAGATACATTGGAACTGTATCTTCAATACGGTTTTTCTCTTCCAAAAACTTCAAATATTTTCGGCGTCAGCACAAAAACAATAAAGAGAAGGGTGACAAAGTTTGGCCTAGAAAATCAAGTGAAACAATATGCAGATATTTCTGATGAAGCCCTTGACCATGTTGTTAGTAATGTTCTCATAGATTTTCTAAATTGTGGTAGACGAGGTTGATTTTCATTAGAGTTGATGCCCTCCAACTCTCTAAGAGCATTTCTCAGAATGGAAGCCACTCGATCCTTGTTGTTCTTATCCTTGTCGTCCATTTTTGACTCGCGACGCGCATGCGCAAGCGAGTATATGTTGGTGAGTGGGGAAAATGTTGTGTTCTGTGTCTGTGTTTGTGTCTGTGTCTGTGTCTGTGTCTGTGTCTGTGTAGACTTCCTACTTGCCCATATAAGGTATGTGCCTCAGATTCAAACGTTCACTTTTGATTTGAAGTGAGGCAACCAAGTATGATATCACTTTGCAAGTTTTTCATTGGATAAAATGTAAACTTGTTGAAATAACAAACAACATGACGCACCATACTAGATGCTGGGCACGCTGTGGCAGGGGGGGACCACGAGCACGATCACGCACGGAGACGGGGAGCATTTTTGACTCGTTGGAAGCATCAGGTGAAAAGAAGAAAGTTTTCTAGCTGTATGCTTATGCAACTAATACAACAATTATAGTATTTCATTTTTGTTTTGGAAAATGATAGTTTTTTAACTTGATGAAACAAGATCGAAAACTGGAGTCAAAATGTTTGCGTGAGTGGTCTCAAAACAAAGGTTTTTTGAATTTGCTGCGCCAACACTAAATTCGTCTCTCTCCATAAGTCTCGCAAGACGAAACTCTTCTGAAGACCTGGATTGGACCGTAACAACTGAAGACAAAACAGTACAATGAACAAAACTCATATGATTCCATAGAATTAATGTTTAACAGTTGCCAATAATTTATTAAATAACAAATGAACTAACCAATTATCAACATAAGTTTTATTTTCAAAACGGGCATCCAGCTCTTTCAGAGATATCTAGGTAGGCCTTCACAACCCGATTCTTTATCATCACTGCCGTACCCAGCTCTGGGTCTTCTTGCAAGAGGTTCTCCTTCGTGCGAGTTTCAGCTATACGAACTGACTACTGAATAGTCTTCGTCTTCTTCGCTATCCTCAGGAAGACTTCGTCCTTCGTTGTCAGAGGAATTTGTTTTGAGCTACTATTTTCGCAATCCGACATGACATTTTGAAAAGATTTTAGCCAGACACTGTTTCAACACAGGCCGGGCAGCTCTTGTTCAGAGAACAATAGTTGAAGAACAATAGCTCGGTTCAATCTGACGTCACACTGAATCAAAATTTTGAAAGTTTTATTTTTTTCAAAATTTGTTAACATTTCTGTTTTAATTTAAAGCAACGAGAATTGACTCATAATGTGAGGAAAATATAGCGCAGACCTGGCTGTGTTTGAGCTTGGAAAAAATATACTTAAACTCGTCAGAAAACACTCAAAATAGGTTCATAGTGATACTCAGATCTTTTTCTCTCCATCTCCGTAAAAAAATCGTTTCCTTCTCATTTCAGGCTGCATAAGCCCTTTAATTTAATATTACTTTCTTCACTTTCTGGATAATACAGTGAAATATAAAAGCCATCTGTCGCGAGTCACCTCAAGGTTCCTTTGATTTAAAACACGCCACGCACGTGCTGATGTGATTGTAATGTTGTTGCAGTTGTAGAGAATCAGTATTGATTCTGACTGATCACGATCTATCTGATGCAAGTGATCGGTGAGACATGACACGGTCATTAAAAATCTTCGTGAGTCGAGTCGCTAAGGTGACAGCAATTCACGACATGACTCACGAAGAATCACGACACGATTCACGAATGAATACGACATGACTCACGAAGAATCACGACACGATTCACGAAAAACGACATGAAGAAGCAGTATCGACTTTTGTCCACGATGTGACTCCATAGTTTAACTCCACGTCGCTCCAGGGTCGCATAATTGCATTTGGAGCGACTGGATGTGTCGCTCCAAATGCAATCTGCCGCTCCAAATCAAATCTGCCGTACTTAATCAAGTTATACGTCGCTCTTGTCATGCACTTAATTCACCTATTTGATTCGGCGCATGAGAAGAGAATTGTGACAATGTACAAACAGTGATATCCAACTATGTTTTGCCAAATTGTTTACCTTTGTGTGTAAATTCTGAAATTGCGCATTTATTTACACTCATTGGTTCATTTCAATAGCCCCGATTCTTTTCTTCCGTTCCACACAGTTTCCCGACCTTCGCACAGACACATTTGATTAGATCAAGTCCAGCATCGCTGTTCAATTATAATGGCGTCATTCATTGCAGTATTGCAACAGGGCAACCATTTTCAATGGGAATTGTAAACAAGCGTCATTGACTTCGTGATAAATATGAATTCAAAAAGTAATTAGGCCCTCAGAATTCCAGACAGTTTATTTTTGACATGTCGAGCAGTTCTAGGATTTATGATTATGATGTCGTGATGGCACTGAACCATCCCGGGATTCACAAAAAAACATTATCCAAAGAGCACACTCAAAAAGGCATAAATATGACCAAATTTGACAAATATTATATTTCCATTCTTTACCAATTTCTTTATCGAGTAAAGTATCGGGGATCACTTGAATAAATATACACCAGACAATAAAAAATTCAGGGGGCGTTACGATACGAAGAGCTTGAGTCAAACGATCAGATAACTCTCGAAACAATAAATGAATCTGCCACAAAGGACGGACTGGTCCCGGGTTGTATCAACCAATTAAAAACCTGCATTCCTTCTCAAAACAATAGAAGAAACAATAGCCTATTGTTTTTTAACAATAAGCCAGATGGAAGACTTGCAGGTCCTTATCTACGGGTGTCCTACTTGTAAATAATCAACAATATAAAATGTAGACAATTAAGCTACAAATAGCACACGAAATCACTGAAAACATAATAATAAAAATGCATCTATCACCGCTACATGCGTTCGAATAAGGCGTGTCAGAATCACTTTTCACAAATAAATGTAATTTCTCTTTGATTCTGTGAATATTTGCAGGACTCTTCTCCTCAGAAAGGTAATCGTTTCATTCCCCGGCGCTTTCAGTTCGTTTGTCAGAGCACTTTCTTGGAAACATGATTTGACATTTCAAACGGGACTTGTACTGCAACGCAGCGGGAAATACAAAAGCGACTATCACACCAGCTATGCCTGCATACTCAACAATGTAGAACAAGTTTGCGACAGCCATGGCCCCGAATATGGGTGCCGCTCCAATGATAATACGAATCGCTGTGAGCTTCAATTTTGAATTTCTCACGTATTCCTTGCATATGCTAGTATCTCTGCTGTATAGGCACACGAAAATGTTATTGGCCAAGGTAACGGTCATTATTGGAAATAGTGATATCAGCTCGAAAGAAGGCAAGAGAAGGACGGTATAAGCTATTGCTGAAAGTGTCACGTCCTCACAGTCTCTTTGGGCGACCTGAAAACAAAGCAACGAAAGATGGATGGTGTTTATTAAAGGCTAGGTAAAAATTATTCTTCACGACCATCATGTTGGCTCTTGAATTGAATTGAATAAGGGGCCCCTGAATTGAATTGAATTGAAGAAGTCGGCTCTTGAATTGAATTGAATTGAATTCCAGCTAATCGGTAGTCGCTAATTCTCTGTCTCATTGCAAGGTGCCATAGTGACAATGTTCCACTGCATAGAGTAACAGATGTTGCATGAAACATTATTATGATAAAATCAAGAAAACTAACCCAGTTTAAGACGGCATTTTCATTTGTATACCCTTGGAATCGCCAAGCAATTGATGAACCATACAAGATGTCTAACTTGTTTGTTTAAGGATCTATTTCAAAAACTCTTGTAAAGGTCACCTTTTGTTAATGAAATTTACGTTTAACTTAGGCCTGAGTTTCTTATAAAGCGGTTTCTTACAATGAAGGGAAGTCATCGGAGGGGATTCCCAGCAAATACTGTGGAATGGTCGTGAAACTAGGCTGTGGTGGCATCCCCTGAGATGTGTTGGTGAAAGTTCCTCGGCTTCTTCGTGGGTATTTTGCACAAAGCCACCATCACGGCCACGGTTTATAGACTCATTACATTGCGTCCCTGTGTTTCACTTGAATCTCGCTCGCCACCTGCAGGGGTAGTTCCGGTTGCAACGGGGCTTTATGATATTCACTTCAATGATCTGACACCCCCTGGCGTGAAGACGAGTTAGCTTGCATTTTTTGATGACCTTGTTAGGGATTGAATTGAATATATCATTTCAAGGTCATCCAGGGCGTTGACAAGAAATGTTTCGTTTCCTGGTTATTTCCCGACCATTTCCGGGGTCGTTTCACATTTCCTCTTTTAATAACACTGACTAAGAACATGGCCCCGTTCCGGAGGTACGCTAATTAATCCAGCACAAAAAGCGATCCGTCATTTGAGACTAATTAAAATCCGATCCATCCCCTGAGACTAATTAAAATCCTATAAGGCGTAACATCCATTTGCCAGCACGTTAATTAATCGGTTCTAATTAAAGTTTGTTACATCCTCATTAGATCCATCTTCCTTGGACACGCAAAGTAATAGACTCTCATTTGAACTTATTCAAGTTTTAACAGTTCCATACATTCCCCGACCACACGGTGTATGTAATCCTGAGCCCCGATTACCATTCCAAGATTGTTCCCTGTTCATACGAAAAAAGCCAGTTGAAAATCAACACGGGCCTCAATTAGTTATCTGTATACTAGCTGTTAACATTGTTAAAATCAAAGGTTAACCTATTGGTAGCTCACGAAGTGAAAATAGACAAATGCCGCATTTCCTGCAATACGCTCGCAGTCTAAAATGTACAATGAGACGTTCATTGTGGATGAAATAGAGCACAGAAAATTCTAAAATTAATCCTAATAACAAAGATATGAGAACAAAAACATGCCATATCTTCATGAAATTTCATGAAATTTCGCTATATTTTAAATAAACAAAAAGCTTTATTTAGGGTCGGTCTGGCATCACAATTGCAGGGTGGCTGGCAAACCAAAGGTGCCCGGTTTAGGGTGGTCCAAGTCTTCGAAAAGGACCCGTAAGTTTAGTTTACGTTAAAAATCAGAAGGGCCCCGGGTGGCAATCGCCACTTTGCCACCCGGGCCAGACCGCCCATGGCTTTATTTACTCTTGCTAATGAATTGAGGCAAGAAATAAGGAAAAACAATGAAGATATGGCATGGTCTTGTTCTCATATCCTTGTTATTAGGATTAATTTTAAAATTCAGGCCGACGGAAATTTAGAAAAACTATTGCCCTTTTGAAAAATGTATGTTTGAAGTTGTTTTTTGAAACTATATGTGGCAGCAACCCTAAATAAAAACATCACTTTCTCGCAGCTCGGCGGGATTTTAGCCGCCATGGCAGGTTACTTTTGTTGCGTTTTGTTGCATTTCTATTGTTCTTAAAATGCACTGATTGGTCAGTTCATATAAAATAAAACAATACTGGGTGAGACAAATCGTTCGTTCGTTCTTTTGTTTTTTTTATTCAATGAATGCTTGTTCTGAAGTTCTTTGTTTTCTCATCCAATATATTCTAACTTTTTGTATCACATGAATGGAAATTGTCCAATCACAAATCAATAGCCCCAATGCATCATGGGGGGAGATATAAAAGCTGAGGAATTTAAAATATTTGGACGCAGTTGTCAATCACAGACTACCAGCATAAGCTCAACTTCGTTCGCAATGAGTGCTGCTGTAATGTAACCAGGACTAAAGCATCTGGCATTTGATTAAAACGATATGTTTTGAATTTCGCTGCCCTTCGGTAGCTACATCAGTGATCTCACTGATGATTTTTGAGGAAAAATAAAATGTAAGTAGCTACATGTTGTGTGTGTTTAATTATGGTGCAAAAATGAATTTACCAAAGTATAATTTGTCCTACAACACACGCGATCTTTTAAAGAGGCTAGCGCTGAATGTTGGCAAAAGAAATATTGATATGTTTTGAAATGAGTGCTTCAAAAAAAATACGTAGAGAGGGGTGTTTAGAGTGCTTGGAAGCCTAAATATCTATGAAGGTCGTTTCTCTATATTTGATGTGTTTGAATGTTGTCATTTGTATTTGACATTTCTTATTAACATTTAAGTTTCATAGCTGGATTTTGGAATTTCAGCAATAATAGATTTCAGAAAATTATTCTTTATCAAGAGAAGGTGTACGCTCAGTTTCAAGATCAAAGATAAAATTCAAATCGTGTTGATGTGATGTGACTTGATAATGAACACAAAACAATACCAAAAACAGACCGGGGGAATACTTTCAAAAAAAACAATAAAACATAATGATGGTGCAAACTGCAAATGATGATACCATAGTTTTTTAAGGCCTACTATACTTCCGCACAGCTTTTCTCTTCTGCTCGCACGCATTCATTTTTATAAACTTATCCCCACGACAAGAAAGCAACTCCTGTGTTCTTGTCGAAATAAAAATGGCCTTTTTGGGCCTTCTCGATTCTAGCCACGAATAAAAGTTAATAACCAGCAGATAAGCCAACTCAATGGCGTTTTCTCAATGTTTCTAAAACGTCTCACTGCACTGTGTAGCAAAGATTACCGCCATTGTTGAATTTGATAATATAAAACCAGCATGCGGCTGAACGGAGGAGGATTTAAGGCCACGCGCAGGCTAAAATCCGACAAACATCAACCAAACAACATCCAAGATTTTTTCTCGAGAGGGACTCGATTATATTCTGCTGCGCAGCCGCTTCACTTCGTTCCGCTACGCAGCAGCAAAAAGGGAGAGCAGAGAGTCGGGGAACGACGAAACATAAAACAAGGAATAGGAAAAAGAGGAGTATGACGCCATACGAAAATCATATTTTTCTGCTTAAAGTCTGTAGAAAGGGAACTAGTTAGCAATCGACTTGGGAATGACACAAACGTAGTGTTTAGGAATTGTGCTCCTAATATAGAGAGGCCTGCGTGGATGTCTTCTCCTCTATGTCCAGAGACTATGTCCTCTATGTTGTAGTTGATTTTGAATGACCGACTCTGACTGACTAATTACAATAATTTACAAGTACTTATATTATTCTAAAATTCATGATGACAAAGCAGAAATCAGAATTATATATAAAAATAATGTTCAAATGAACTCATTTGCAAGGTTGATAACTGAACTAAACCTAAACATAATGATAATAAATAAAAAATTGTATAAACCGTCGCTGAGACTCGCACACACTCATAAAATTATTTCCAATGCGTTCTATAGAATTAAACGTTGATGAATAAACAGAACAGATTCTATTGTATTCTCTCTGACACGCTAAAGAACTGGAATTACACACATTAACATTTGTTGTGACAAAAAAAACAGCCATTTGATTGCGTCGTCAATATAAAACTTCGAGATAGGGCAGAAAGCATTCTAACCTCGAGGGACAAATTATGGCAACGTTTAAATGGTAGATATGAGGCTACTTAACAAGAAAAGGCATTTTTTGGTTTGGTAGCCTTCTATAAGATATGGGCGTTTTCTGAAAATCATCATAATCATCAGAACCTAGAAATGGCAAAGTCACTTTCCACCCTTTAAAGTCAACAAGTAAACCTTGTCTTCTTTTCAAAATTTGAATCGCGCCGTCCTTTATGATTGACTTTAAAACAATAAACCAGATTTCAAAAACCAAAACTTTATAACTAACAAATTAAAACGAAACAACTTCCATCAAAAAATTAACTGAAATTCCAGCCTGTCCTATTCTCCATCGTTCTTCGCTTCTCGTTCACCACGTTGTCTCCTCCCTTTTTTTAAGTCCCGGATGTACGCTCCTTCACATTGACTGAAACGTTCGCAACACTTTGTTTGCAGTATGTGAGGTCAAATTTTCTCCCAAAAATGCATCGAAATAACTTTGAAATGCACTGAGGATGTTCCAGGGGGTGTAGTGATTTAAAAGGGGGGCTATGGTCAATTACCCTCAAAGATGAAGAAAAAAACGGAAAATGTAACATTTTTCGGCTCGTGGGGAAATATTCAGGCATTTATCACCTGTAACGAGAGATTATAATTTATAAACATTTAAAAAGTACATGAACGAAATGAAAACAAACACATTCTTTATAGATACAAATCCTTTTTTGAAACTGTTATTTTTCGTCTGAGTCATCAAACTGTAAAACATCAACTTCATCATTGAACCATTGAAGTTGCCACACTCACTTAAACGACATGCTTCTGTACACTTCAATTCATTGTCTATGCACTCACACAACTTTCTTGCGCATTTGCGACTGTAATCACACAATAAAAGCTCGAGAACCTCATCTCGAGCAGACTTGCATGTCATCCATCTGATTGCCAAACGACCATCTTCCATTATCTGCCAACAATTTTGTTCCGGCGGAGCAATGTCGATACTGGGAGTCAATGCTTGCTTCCAATAAGCTATATAAGCTTATAAGCTATATAAGTTATATAAGCTTGATAATCTGCACGTGCGTACTGCTGCCTAAGGCTGTTTTGACACGGGGAAAGTGGCTCACCATAAGCTTTCCCGTCTTTACTGCAGTAGATCCAGTTTCCCATCTTTACTTTCCCATCATCATGTTTTTGTAAAGCGCAAATAAATCTTTCAAAGCCACTGTGTAATTCCTCTGTAACTTGCAGTGCCGTTCCAAGCTGCTTAAATGCATTTATATATTCTGCTTTACTGTACATAAGCTTTAAGCTCTTTAAGCTTAATTTTTCCTTTTCCGTTTAATAAGCTTACACCCCTTTCATTGTGTTGTCAATATAAAGCTTCATGTAGTGTTCCACGTTTCAATAAAAACAGCATTGGAATTATATAATGTAGATATCTGTCTGGTTGAAAACATTGAAGCACGAGTTAGACTTTAAAGAACTTTTACGCTGCAGATATATGCTAATGACAAAACGCGGGGTACAAGACTTGGCTACGAAGACAATTGCATGCTGGTAGCTGGTACCAACTGGAAGCCAGCTGAACCTATTGAATACTTGATTTTCATTTTCAGGTAAAAGAGTGGTGGACGATGCAATAGATCCAGAATGGACACTTTTGTCATATCTGAGACTGAAGTTGGGTTACCGTGGAACGAAGTTGGGTTGTGCAGAAGGAGGTTGCGGTGCTTGTACCGTCATGGTGTCAAAATATGACAGAGAAAAAGGCAAAATTGAGCATCTGTCAGTGAATGCATGTCTTGCTCCCGTTTGCTCAATGCATGGACTTGCAGTGACAACAGTAGAAGGCATTGGAAGTACACGCACAAAGCTTCATGCAGTTCAAGAAACAATTGCCAAATCTCACGGATCTCAATGTGGTTTTTGCACTCCTGGTATTGTCATGTCTATGTATACATTATTGCGAAATAACCCAAAGCCTAGCATGCAAGATATTGATTCTTATTTGCAAGGAAACCTTTGCAGATGTACTGGTTACCGACCCATTCTAGAAGGTTTTCGTTCTTTTACTGCCGACAATGCTTCAATTGTACCAGAAGAGATCAAAGAAGGTTGTTGTGTTGGAGCAATTAATGGAAAATGTTGTCAATTGCAAAATGGAGTTGGTGAGAATGATTTTGTTATGTTTACTTCATGTCTTCATTGTCGACGCACTATTTCTTAAAACTTATAAAAAGGCCAAATCAAAAAGAGCTGAACAATGTCTTGTAGGTAGCAATGAAAATGGCGAAGAAGGAGAAGACAGCAATGAAGGAGATGCTTCTTTTATGTTGTATTGTCCAAAGCATGAGCCAATATTTCCACCTGAGCTCCAATTGAGTTCCATTTATGATGAGCAACATTTGGTATTTTGTGGAAAGAGAATGACCTGGTATCGTCCAACTTGCCTGGAAGAATTATTACTTTTGAAAAGTAGTTATCCACAAGGGAAGATTGTTGTGGGAAACACAGAGCTAGGTGTAGAAATGAAGTTCAAAAATTGCGAATATCCAGTTATGATTGTACCCACCTCAGTTCAAGAACTCACAAGCATATCAGAAACGAGTAATGGAGTAAAGTTTGGGGCATCTGTTACATTGTCCAAAACGGAGGAAATGTGTCAGAGAATGATTGCAGCCCATCCTCATTGGAAGGTTCAAGTGTTTGCTGCTGTTTTGGATATGATGCAATATTTTGCAGGGAAGCAAGTGAGAAATGTTGGAGCACTTGGGGGTAATATAATGACAGGAAGCCCAATTTCAGATCTGAATCCAATTTTCATGGCTGCTGGTTGCATGCTAGAGGTAGCTGGTCCATCAGGAATAAGAAATATAAAGATGGATGGAAACTTTTTCACTGGTTACAGAAGAAATGTCATCCAGCCTGAAGAACTTCTTTTGTCGATAACACTTCCCTTCACAGATGAAAATGATCATTTTAAAGCTTACAAGCAGTCCAAAAGAAGAGATGATGACATTGCTATCGTTAATGCAGCTTTCATGTTGAAGTTGATAGAAGGAGTTATTGACAACATCACTATTTGCTATGGTGGAATGGCTCCTACTACCATAATGGTCCATAAGGCAATGGCATTTCTTAAAGGCAAGAACTGGTGCTCTGATGTAATGGAAGAGGCATTTGGCAGGCTGATTGAAGATGTACCATTAGCACCAGATGTTCCTGGCGCAATGGTGCGTTATCGACAATCACTTGCGCTGAGTTTCCTCTTCAAATTTTATATCAGTGTTAGTGCTTCACTAGACTCAACGATGTCAACAATTCCTAAAGATACACTGAGTGCAATTGAGCCCTTGAAGAAAGGAGAATTAAAGAGCCATCAGTTGTATGAACGCAGAATTGACAGTGAATCAAAGTTTGCTGTTGGTGCACCAATTGTACATACCTCAAGTCTGCTGCAAGCTACTGGCGAGGCGGTATACTGTGATGATATGTCTAAATTTGAAAATGAGCTCTATCTAGCTTTTGTTCTTAGTGCAAAAGCGCATGCTTATATTTTAAGCATT